>APFE031441050.1:44324-98696 GCA_000404065.3 Pinus taeda
AAAATATATATATATATATATATATATATATATATATATGCGCAAAAGTGAAATACAAAAATTTCAAATCTAATACTAGTAGTAAGATTAGAATTTATTTATTTTTGTTGCCGAGCAACCCAATATTCAATATTTTTGTATATAATTTTAATATTTGTAATGATAATTAAGCTAAATCATAATGTTAACTCTTTATACTAGAGAGAAATGAAACAACCATCTATAGCCATAATAAAAATAAAAGATAAAACATTTAAAAGTTGACATTGGATATGTATGTAGTATTAGGCAGTGAGTGGAATCACATTATTTGAGAAGATAACTTTGCTAGTGGAAACATTTGTCAAATGAATAGAGAGAGGATCGTTGAAATGGTAGTTCAAAATCTAGTTGGCACTCTAGCTCCTTTGCATCAGTTGCCATGAATTAGAGCTTGCTTGTATAATTACAAACAAAACATGTAGGTACAACTAATAGAAAAAAAAAAAAAAAATGTAGACTACCTCACTTGCATTAGTTCTACTGATAATGAATGGAATCCAATTAGTTTGGGCACCAAGGTAAAGGTGGATTGGAATATTTGTCGAGGGTATTGGAAAGAAACCTTGAGAAAAAGATAAAGCAACAAATTCTTCCAATGCTCCTCCTATCGTAGGCCAAAGGTTTGCCAGGATCTTCTTTGTCTTCACACCACAAATCATAACTTCTATAATTATCAAAGGTCTAAGATTTTTTTAAATGACTACTGATACCTAATGCTTTGAAAAATCCAAAATGAACCTTCCCACTTTGATCGGTTTCATACATTGAGTTATCGATATACAATTAAAATTTTAAGTATTAAAGATAAAAATATCAACTTTATTATTTCGATACCATTTTCCTCAACTTAAATTATATTTTACTAAATGATTTAAATTGTATATTATTACATCTGTGAAATATCTCTTAAAAGTTATGAAAAAAATATTGAAGAATGAAACTCAAATTTTCACTGTTTAAATTAATTTTTGAAAAAAAAGAATGCTAACTTTTTAAATTGAAAAAGTACTTTCTAATTTTGGATTGTATAATATTGAGAAAAAAATACTATAAAAAATAATAAATACTAAGAATATAATTAATAATAAAAAAATAAACATCCCTTCACATTCATATTCATAACATTAATCTATTTCGAAAGGCCATCAATGGTTGGTAGTTATATCTCCTAGTTTAAAAAATCCAATCCTTGCTGCTTTCCTTCCCTTATATTATAACCATTCATTCATTAAGAACAAGGAATAGGGTAACAAATATTCTTTCTAATTGGGCGATCTAGGGCCATAGTCTTTCAATTACTTAGATTTGACCTTCCTCCATCTCTTCCCATTGGGTGGATCAGTTAAGTAAAATGCTAGACACAAACATGGAGACCCTGATGGGGGTTGATGAGCATGGCTTGAGCAATGAAGCCCAACATGGATGGGACCCATGCTTATGACAAAAGGGAGACATAGGGAAAGCAACCAGTACCGCTAGCTTCAGAGGCATAGAAGTATTGAGAAGGAGGATCATTGGTATAAGCATTGGGCAGTAATTTGGATTCATTGTTTGTGGTCCCAGAATATGGGCAATATTGTGGGTGGAAAAAACAATGTAGAGTATGCATAGGCTACTAACCTATGCATGATCCTCTGACTAGTGATTTTGGAAAATTCCATTGTAGTTGATCGGTGGGGATTGTAGAGTGGCCCTATTGGGAAGCCTGACAACACAGTTCGGGATCCCAAGGTGAGTGTTTGTTGTTGTTTTCATAGCTTATGGTTCCCGTAGGTTGGGGACGATATCTTACTAGTCAAATTCATGGGGTATTGTCAACGGACAGGAGTTGGCACTCTCGACGGGGCTCTAGAAATATTTTACTTATGGGTTTCTATGTGTAAGGGTTTTGACTCTGCTCCAATTCTAGGAATGCGGTACACAAGTCTCTTCTTTAGTCTACACCAAGGGGTTGTTGTGTTTTAGGCTAGAACCAAGCTAAGGAATTATTGGCATTAGAACCCCAGGTGCCAAGAGATGGGGGTATGGCACTTCGCTGACACGAGTGGGATTTTCTAGTCGGAGAGGTCCCCTCTGGTTGTTTATGTCAGCATTGCCCCAAAAGGGTGTTGGTCGAGACGATAATGTGAACGAGTGGTTTGGGAGCATGTGTGGGTTGGAATTGGCATTCCTCTAAGTGTGTGTATTGGCTACAGGGTGTGTTGGCATGGGTCGCGAGCTTGATTTAGAGTTGGGTTCTTTTACTAGTGGTTTGTTGCACCCATAGTAATGATTAGGTAGAGGGGTTGGGATCAAAGAGGGTCAGGGCCTCATGGCCAACCAATGGGTTCTGGTGGTCAGGTGGGAGAAGTAAATGATGATGGGTGTGTGGGTGCCAAGCTGGAGGGGAAATTGGCTCATGACTAGGTCCCCTCTCCCAGTGATGTAGACCAACCACCATCCATGGAGTCCTTGTACCTTTAGATGTGGCACATAGTGATAGTGTTGGAGGAAATGTGACAACAGTGGCATGATTATCGTATTGAATTCATTACATTTATGAATGACTTGCAATAAAACCAATGGGATATGCTCAATTGATTAGCATCTATGAGGAGTTAGAGGCGCATCAATGGCCGCCTTGATGAGATGGAGGCACATCTAACTCATATGGAATTTCATGTTCATGTGGATCCTAGACCTCTGAATGCTCTTGGTGACGCACATGCACCTAATCTCCCTCATGTGTCATAATAATTGTTAGATGTCTTCTCAATCTCTATATTTTATGGGCCTTTTGGTCATTTAGTTTTTGGTTACTATGTAAATTTTGGCAATTTATCCTTAGTTTTTGCATTTCTCTCGTGACCAATAATTCCAGTCGAAGTGAGGCAAGGAGAGCAAGGCCTTCATGTTTATCCAATATAATATACTATTTTGAAAAAATAATATAAAAAATTTAACGAACAAAAAAACATTAATTTATTAGATTAATACTAAACAAAAAAAATGTAAAAGCAGGGGCAACCATTATCAAGTATATCCGATGAGTAAAGTAATATGATTGAGAGTTGAAACTTCCTTTTATAACCAAAGAGCATATAAGAAAGCATCTTTATTTCCTAAATATATGTTATCAAAATCTTCGATTCTCTGTACTTAGTTGGTTTGTTTTAATTTATCTCGATTATTGTTTCATGGATTATTGATTTTGAAAATATTCTCAAATTCAGAAGATAGGAATGAGATTACTTTTTAGCTCACTCCTCTGTGAGATTTCAAAATATCCGCAGAATTAACAATCAAGTTAAATTTAGCGTCGTCGACAACTATACAATTTCACGGGAACTAGCAGTTACATATTTTTAGTCGAATAACCTCTATTCTAGTTCTCGTCTATTCAGAACATTGAAGGGTTCATTACATGGTGATTGTTTATAGCTCAATCTCCATGTAAGTTGATGAACATGAAATTAATCGCACAAAAATAAATTATGTGTTACAATAACACAATAATAATATAAAGAACCCAAAGTGCAAACTCCGCAAAATGCACTTGCAAGATAAGATTGAAACATGTATAAAATACAATAGAGATTTCAATGAATAGTCTAGGTTTTAAATGCATTGATGTTAAATAGTAACTTCCAATTTTTTGCAACTTTATTTCTGATAATTGGTTCATTTTCATAAGCAGTGATAGAAGCCATGATGTGAAGATCTGTATAGAATCTGTTTCCAACTTTAATTGTTTTTTTTTGTTTTTTTCTATCCCGAAGGAACTCAATAGCTTACTTGACATGTAACAAGTTTCCAATTTTAATTGTTTTTTTGTATCCCAAAGGAATCCAATAATCTACTTGACATGTAACTATTAGTAAACTTCTGGGGGTCTATGACCTGTCCTTCTGTTCGTAAATTAGGTTTAGAAATAGGGGGATTTGAACCTTGGATCTCTCAATTTTCACAAATTTCACATTAGTTTGATCACCAATTAAGTTCCCCCTAGAACATTCCCAACTTCAATTGTTGATTCAATACACCCAATGCTTATTAAATGATTTCTCATGAAGCCACACTCATGTGTTGCTCTACCATACAAGTTTATGACCGATAAAGCTTAGAAAAATTTCGAGCTTAATATTTTTCTTGTAGAAATCAAAACATTCAACCAAACCCTAACTCATGATGTTGACTGAGGATGAAATATGCATTTAATCTTCAACGCATTAAACACAAGTATAGAAGAAATAAATAGATATGTGACCTATACCTGAACAGAGAAAGAGAGTCAGAGGCATGGGAGTTACTAGCAGGGGACCAGAAAAAGGGTAATATGGATGAAACAACCCATTGACAAAACCCACTTTCCAATCCCAAGGAATCCATCAGTCATTGCATAGATTTCCAAGATGCTCAAGCTACAAGATCATTTGAGAAAGTTATTGCTAAACACATGATGACCATGAATACTAACGAGTGCTCGGGGTTAGCAAAAATTATTAGTGACATGGGACAGATGGTGTCAAGCCTGAAATAAGAGATCCAACTTTTTTTGCAATGAAATGATAACAAATTATTTTTTTTAATTAAAATAAAATATACTTTAATTATTTCTAAAATTAAACATTATAACTTGCATTGGGAAATGCTAAATTAATAGTGGTCAACAAGAAAATTGATTGCTAGAGTCATGCCTGGGTAGGGAATAATAACTTTGAACAAAGTATTCTAATTTCAATTAAAGTGTGCTTTGAGATTGGTTTTTATTATTTATATAACTAATTTTTAATATTTAATGTCTATTTTTTTTTTAATAATACATTTCTTCTCAATGGAACAATTTCCAAGTTTGATATAAGTTTATTGGAAGTTATAATTTCACATTATTATAGGAATTTTTTTATGGAACTTTACCCACATTTTGGTCCCTTTTTAAATGAACAAAATCACTAAAATTAAAAAAAATAATGACTAGATTAGAATTGTAATTTAGTTTATCAAATAAAAAAGTACTAATTAAAAAAATGAATTTATCTACTTGTTAACTCGTTCCATAATATAATACATCCAAAATACTACTTGTTAGATTATCAAAATTTATATTCCTTCTTCTTAATTGATTACGGTGATGATGATGATTATTAACATCGACTATGATCGATATGGTCTATCATACCTTAAGAAGGTAAAATATTAGTTTAAATTCCTTATCATTTTATTTATTTGCTAGAAAAGCATTAAGAAAAGTATTCCAAGATCACCATAGTTTTGTTGATTTAAAAGGTCAAAAAACTTGGTAGTGTGACAAATATTTAGAAAATTAAATTGAATCTTTGTATAAGATCGACAATCTAAGAGAAAGTGTTTTTCATATTCAACCATCTTAGTATCACAAACATGACAAACTCTTTCATCCCGTGGTGTTTTGAAAATTAGCCAATACTTGGTTTCACTATGAAGCTCATGATAATTTGTTCTTATTTTAACAATTCTCATTTTCTTCTTAACATTAGTCAAGATAGAGAGATATTTTGATTTTTGAGATTGGGGTTAATCACCTCCTTATAATATCTTTGTTTCCATTTTCCCTTTAACTCTTTATCACCCCACAAATTCTCCTTAAATTTTGAAGTAATAATATTTTTAATATTTTCCATATTTTGCAAAATGATTTCCTCCCTTATCTCCCAATATTCTAACTAGGACTAGGCATCCTTATAGCATCATTGCTTAAGCCAAACATGGGGGTTTTCGCTAGAGTTAAAAGAAATTTTAGGAAACCTTTTCGCTTCCATGTTGTTTGATTTCTTCTTATACATAATATACCTAGTCATAGCCATGTTTTCAATGGGGGGAAGGTTTGCTTCAATCGCGAGGATAGGATAATGAGCATTTCCAAAATATTAGTTTTTGAATGGATGATATACATTATTAATTTTTATTATTACATTTTTTTAGGGAATTTTGTATTTACTAATTTATATTATTTTAAGACAAGGATAAATATTGTTGGGTATAAGTTTTCGTTCAACCTAATGTGAGAAAAGGTTAATGGTGGAAGGTGTAGAAAAAATGATGGCAAGTGGTGCACATTAGCCAGTGCTATCTAGAATATTAGATCCAGGTCATACAAGGAATGAATTGAAATGTAGGAAAATAAATAGAACACACATAGAGAAATGTAATGGATATAAAAATAAAGTGGTGAAAACCTAACTTCTATTGATAAATGAATACAAAATACTATAGAACATAGATTAGCTAGAATGGTGGTAGTTATCTTTAAACAAAAAGAGATGACAGTTACGCGCATTTGTAAAATTTATTACAAGAGGCGAAGAAAATGGACTTTTAACATAAACCAAGAACCCAAGAGGTCCAAAAAATCAATAATTCTAGAAGATGAAATGCCAAAAAGTTATGGGCCTTGATGGGGTTAGTTGGTACATCAAATTTCAAGAGTTGTGAAATTTAAATATGATTTCCATTTGATGCACTCGTCAACCTGTTGGAAAGGTCTAGCCAAGAATTATACATTTTGACCAAGACTCAGGCTAGATCCTATTGCGATCGTCTGAGACCCTATCATTTCAAAAGAATATTGTTCAGGACTCAAAAATTTATAGAAAAAATGCTAATATGGAGAATGTGCTTTGAACTAGTGGAGTAGGTGGATGACCATCAATATCCACCTAGATGAATATCACTAGAAACCCATATATGCTATTTTGTGTTGTATGTTGATGTTATGTTTGGTCATATTTCAAGGTAAATACTATCTTCCATCATCCATCATTAAAATTAATTAGCCTCCTTAAAGGTGAAGTCAAGTGCTACGCAACAACCTTTATCCTCACCCAGTGTTTCACCACCCAAAAATAGTTAAAATATAAAATATTTTAAAATTAAATTTATTTATTTGACTAACTATTGATATGGAATGAAATCCCACAAATCACATAAACTTTAACTACAACCAAACCACAAAGAAATGGAGGCCCACAAGGCATCCATGGTTAAGTATGTACGAGAGAAAACTCCTCCCACGAAAATCACAACTAGTGTACTTGGCACAAAAAAATGGCATAATTTCCTAAAAGGCATTAAATTTCAAAAGGAAAATGAGCTCATACAACATAAATTCAGATTTATTACCTCCATTAATGTAAAGACATAAATTTCAAAAGGAAAATGTGCTCATACAACATAAATTCAGATTTATTACCTCCATTAATGTAAAGACATAGCAGGACTTGAAACATTGGAAGTGTGGTAGTAGCCGAATTGGTTAACTAACTTGAAAAACATCACATGAGCAAATTGTTTGACCAAAGATATAAATTGTGGTAAATTCTAAAGTAACATCAATTAAAAGATTCAATTTAAGGAGGGGATCTCCTCAGATAAAAAATTATTGTTCTTCACTGCCAGGCAATTAGATCATTATTGTTTGTTTGTTATTTAAATATGACATTAGCAAATGAACTTGGGTCTTCCTCCTTATGGGTATGTCTAAGGAACTGATACGGGTTATATTCTTTTAAAGATAATCCAAAGTAAGTCCTCCTCATCTTTGGTACAAAGAATCTTCATACAAAGGCCCTTATTGTGAAAAGATTAAGAGATATTTAAGTGCTATATAAAGAGATGTAACATGTTAATGGTAAACAAGTTCAAAATTAATTATCAACATTATTTCTTAATTTGCTAATTCAATGGACTTTGACCATTAATAACAATTTAGTTGACTTTGGTCATTAATAATAAGTTTTCATGAATGGACAAACTTCACCTAGACTACATAATACACTTGTTTAAATTCCAATCTAAGCCAACTTCCAAAAATTGCTAAAATTAGATGCATTTTACAACTAAGCATAGAAAATATGTGCAATATGTGCCTAAAAATAATGTAATATTGATATAATTCAACTCAATATAATATTTAAAATAATTACTTAAAGATAAATGACATGTATAACATTATTATAAAAAATAAAATATAATTTTTTCCATATATAATATATATATATATTATATATATATATATATATATATATATATAGATATAGATTAGATAATAGATATAGATAGATAGATAGATATATAGATATATTCAAAAGCCAATGAGATTTGAATTTGCAAACCCAATCTGTATGGGAAAAGCTTTCAAAATATCAAATCTTGCACCCTAAATATTTGGGGAGGATGCATCTCGACATGGACCACATATCTCCACATAGACCATGCATATTATCACAACAAAGACCATTGTATTGTTTTTTGTTCGATTTTGAAGTTTGTAGAAAGGTTTTGGCAAATCTTGCATCCTAAATATTTGGGGAGGATGCATCTCGACATGGAACACATATCTCCACATAGACCATGCATATTATCACAACAAAGACCATTGTATTGTTTTTTGTTCGATTTTGAAGTTTGTAGAAAGGTTTTGGAAGAGGAAGCATGGTTTTGGGAAAAACGGTCTCTTTCTCAAATCATAAATCCTAGATCAAATCTTATACATCTATGGATTCTACAAGTGCTAGAAAACTGGAAGTACATTTGGCAAATTCATTAAGTCAAACATATGCCTAAGTTGAAAAAGGCATCATTACATGTGCTTGATGACTATATGTTAAGAATAATTCAATGTCACTCTACCAAAGAACATTCTTATCAAGTGAGATAATTCTTGATGAATCTAGGGACTAAAGGTAAAAATACATCCTTTTAATGCAAGAGTTGCAAACATGTTAACCATTTTCAAGAATTATATCCAACAACCTATGTCCCTCCTAGGAAAAGAACAAAAAGTAATAAACTTAGAAAGTGATAACTACCAAAGAAGAAATATCTAAGGGTGACTTTAGCATACAAACAATTAAGACCAACAATATTGATTTGATTAAGGAATCAAACCCTAGACTAACAACACGGTTCAAGCACCTAACCCTCTTATAACTGTGTTGATGTGGATATGATTTGTGTGCCTTCACTTTCAATGTAGATAGTCATGAATGGAGAGCCCTCCAATGGGTTAGAGAGGCTCATGAATTAGTTAGTTTAAAGCAATAAGAGAATTAAAGCCTCAATCCCACATAGAAGTAGTTAGGAGTTTGTAATGGGCTATTCTTCAATATCAACAATAGAGTTTTCAATTAAATGGATATACTTTATTTTTAATAAATGTAAAACTATCAAGTTGCAACATAAATCTAATGAATCATAATCGTGATTAATTATTTAACTTTAATTAAAAGAATAAAATTGATTATTATACTTTGAAGGCATAGATGTTATGGATAAAAGATTAAAGCCAAATCCTAAACAAAATAGTTGTTGTGCCTAGAGGTACATTATACAACCTAGTATGCCTAGTATGAGGGCTATGTGTGATTTTACCCATGCTCAACCTAGAATTGACACATGTCCCTCTTAAAATAAAAGTAAAATATTCTTTACACAAAAAAACAATGTGGGCTATAATAAAAAACAAAAATGAATATGCAAGTTTAGCTAGTTTTAATTAAGAGCATTATAAAACATCAATAATACCAACCTCATTATGGTCATTTGATTTGTTGTTGATATTACAATCCAATGTGGTAAAAATATGAATCATACGTAAAATATGTCGATGTCCACCATAATATAATTTCATATAAACTTTAAAAGAAGATAAAGTAATTAGAAGTAAAAATTAAAGTGTGAGATGTTTAAACCTTATACTTAGAAAAAATATTACAACACAATATTCAAATAAAATATTTAATGATCTTCCCTGATGGGGGTGTCGGATTGTGGAAGCCACCCATCACGTGACGGTTGACAAATGGAAAAGGTTTAAAGCAAGGGAGGGTAGGACATCAGTCCCTCCACCACGCAAGAGTTATTACCATTGTGCTCGGTTGTGTGAACTGTTCATCTTCACTTGTGTGCAATCACTTCGACGTGATCTAGGATTCAATGATGTCACTCCACCTTTGGTAATATTGCATTATTTGTAAAACTCTCTGGTTGTTTTATGCCTCTCTGTGTAATGCGCTCCCCTCTCTGCTTTCATCTTCTCTGGCTCCTGGTCTAGGGTGGCAGTCCGTCTTGTGCGCCTCAGGCATGCCTCAAGTGACATTCTATTGCTTACTCTCGCTAATTGAGAAACTTTCCCTCTTATCTCTTCTCTGGAGGGCACGTCTTCTATGGTTCTGGTTGGTTTCAAGTTTAATTATCTTTTGTTCTCGGGGCTTCTCGCCTTGGTCTCTTAGGGGATGCTTCTAGAGTGGCCCTTGTGTCGATCTTCTATTTCTTGTTTTCCTAGTCCTGGGTCTGTGGGTGGTGTTGTAGCCCTTGGGGTGGCAGTATTGGTTCAAGGGTGGCATTGGACTCTGGGTCTTTTGGCGTCCTGCCTCTTCCTTTTCGAGGTATCTAGTCCCAATCCACCCTTCGGTGCTTTGCTATGGATCTGGTGTTGGTATCGAGTTTCGGACCTTGCCTTTCAGTTTCATCTTGGGTTCTTGGTATTTTCTATCTGGTTCTTTCCGCTTGGGTCTCTTTCACCCACTCTGGTCCGACTTGTCTCTAATCGGGTGGTGAATTCTCGGTGGTGGGAATTTTCGTTCTAGATATCCTCTCCTCTCTGGTTTGTGGTGGGGTCTATTTAGTTCCGGGTGGCAGACGGTAGTGTTTTGGGTGTCTCATTATTCCTACTTTTCGACTTCCCTCTGAGCTCCAACATGAAGCCCAACCCCCACTCTTCGTGCGTCCTGGCATCAGCGAAGTCTGAAGCCTCTCTCACCCTCACTGGGTCTCAGGGTGGTGTTGTAATTGTACGTGGTGGGAGCTCCAGGCGGGGAGCGAGTCCTTCGAGAGGCATTCGATGTGGGGGCCATGGAACCTGTGGGGTTCACAGTTATTTGGTAAATTCCATGGCGGGCAACCACCCCAAGTTGGCTATGTAGTGTAGTTGTGGCATAGTCGAAGGTGGTCGTGGGTAGGGACGTAATCGTGCTACGATGCCTCAGGGCTGCAATAGTCAAGGTCAATCCAGGTTTACGGGTCTGACATCTTCCAAGAGGCTAGGACTCTCCTCGATGGTTCTTGAACTGGTGCAATCTGTCTCTGCTCGACTAGACGCCCTTGATCGAGTTCACAGGGAGGAGCACGAGGCCGTCATGGCCAAACTTGAGCAGCTTTAGTACTTCCAATGCCATGTTCATGAAAAAATGGTAGTGGCTTGGCACAAGCAGAATTTGCTAATGAAAAAGGTTGAAAAACTGGAAACTTGGCTTGCTCACTTTGAGCACCATGCCAATTGCTTGTATCGCCCTCTGCCTCTCCTGGGTATAGGGCTGGATAACCTTGCTTCAATTACCTCTAATGACTGATTACAATCACTAGTGCGTTTCTTGTTCTTTTAGTTTTCTGGAATGTTAGGCCTCTCAGGGTTTGGACCTCTCAACTAGCAATTTTGATTTTTGTATGTTGTATGGTTATCACATTGGTAAACAAACCTGGTCAGGGTGAGACCACATGCATTTTGATATCCCTGTATATGCTTTTTGATTAACAGAAATTCTTCGACTTACAAGATATATATATATATATATATATATATATAATATATATATCTATGTTAACTAATTTATGTCAATATCAACTTCAAATATATCTATATATAGGAAGAAAATGTTAAAATAAAATATTCTAATGTTGTATATAATAAAATATTCAATGCCAAAGAAAAGAAAAAAATTGAAAGTTAAATTATAAAATATAACATGTCAAGTACTTCATAATAAGAATAATTGCTATTATTATTATCCAATTTTAAGGTCACGGCCAAGCCAGACACCAAATTGGTGTATGAGATCCCCTTGTTTGTGGGACAAGGGACCCACCTCCATGTAGTGGTTTGACTGCTAAGTCTACGAAGGCATACATACTCTACCCCCCTCTGGTTTTGAACCTGTGACCTCTTAAGAGGAAACACATGCTCTTAACCATTAGGCCCACTCAAGCTATATAATAAGAGCAAGATGTGTAACTTATTCAATCCTTAATATAAAATTAATATGTCATCTTTAAAAATATTCATAGTAATAATTAAATTGAAATGTGGATTATCAACCAAATATGTTAATATGCAAGATTAATTAATGTTGACAAATAGTTTAAAATATATTAATAACAAAAAAACATGGTAATGTGGACAATGTAGTCCATAGATAACATAGTTCAATGCACTTGTTATGTAAAATATTTTAATGTCAACTATGTGTATATTATATATTGTTTAAAAAAATTATGTATATATCATATTTATGGTTAAAACATTTGAAGTAGTATTATTATTTTACATTTTGGTCCCTTTTTAGATATACTTTTTTTGTCAATTTTCCTTGAAATCCAAAAAAGAATTTTTGGACTTACAAGTTTAAGTTATGTACTCTATATAGCAATCAAAACCACAATTTAAACAATAAAAAATTACACATGCAGATACATAGAGAGAGAGAAAATCACTACAGATTCAATGGGATCTATCAAGGGATAAGAGGGATGCGTTTTTTTTTCAAATTTTTTCACTCTAAAAAATGTTTGCACATAAAGAAATTTGATCCTCTAGCCACATGCTAAATTTGTACTTAAAATAAATATATATAATTGTTGGAAGAAATGATTGTGATCTTCCGCACCTAAATACAATTTAATAAATAACCTGATGAATTTTTATATAATGTCTTAAATCTTGTGCTGAAAATAAATATTCTAAAATATATATTTTTCAAATGAAATATATATGGTTTCTAAAATTATATTTTATTAAATTTGAAAATTATATTTATATATATATATATATATTCAAATTTTAAAAAACAAAATTTAATAATTAAAGAAAAAAGGGAATTTAATAATTAAAGGAAAAACAAAACAAGTTAACTTTGCATTGATTCAAAGACTCAAAAGAAATGTGTTGGATGCTGTGCTTATTCTCCACTTAAAACTTTAATGCAAGTACTTTTACTTTTGAATAAGTGAGCTTCATTTTCATGGCTTTCAAAATCCATGATATGGGCAGGCGATTCCCAGAATATATCATTGGAAGTGCATAATGCAAATCTACTTTTCAACATTTGAAGTCAAAACAGTGCTTTCAAGGAATTTTTAATTTTAAAAGCAAATTTCTATGATGTCTTGAGATAATATAAAACTAGAAAAGTCACCCAAGTCTTCTTTTTCTAGAAATATGTGGAATTGGAAACTTGAGAACTCATGGACCCAATTGAAAGCTGTCATTAAATATCTGTGATTTGGGAGTATGATGGAATCAAAAACTCCAAGTCGTCTAGGTTTAAGTTAAAGTTCAACCTTTGAGTTTATTTTATTTTCTTATTATTTGAAATTTGTGGGTGCTTATTCTCAAGTATGATATTTACAAGCAAGATTAGATTTTGATTATTTTGTGGTAATTCAATAAGCTGTTTGTATGGTTGAACTGGGAGAGATTCCCATATACATGGTTTAATTATTATGAAATTAAATAGGATTTTTTAATCTAATTTTTTTAACCCTTATAATCCTTTTGAAACTCAGAGATATTTTAAACACCAAGATCTCTATATTTGGTTTTCTTTTTATTTCCCTGGGTGCTAATACATCCCGAGATTAACATGGATATTTTTGAAAAAAAAAAGGAAAAAAAGGCAAGATATTACTTAAATCTTCACTATCTTTCTTAACTCGCATTTTTCTTGTTTTGAGAACCAAGATCAACTTTTTATTTCATTGTGTTCTTGCATTTCATCTGAAAATACTTCTAAAGTAACATATACAGCCAGTGACCATAGGCTTCTTTGAAGAAGCCAGATGGGTTACATTATACATCACATAACAATCAAAATTATACAGGCAACAGTTTTACCATCTCTAGCCTCTTAGTTCTCTAATTTCATATTGCCTTGTCATAAACTTCTCTTCACTTTTCATAATCCTGAGTCCTGACAAAGTCTTTATCAGGAATTAATGGCAAAGGCTAATGTATAATCTTCACACTCTACATTAGGAATGATTATACACCCTGCTTCTCAAAGATTAATGTGAAACCTTGACACTCTAGAGTAGGAATGATTATACACCCTGCTACTCAATTGGGAAATTATGTGCTTGTCATTTTGATTTTATTTTTCAGCTAGCAAAGCTCAGGGATCCAACATAATACTATGCCTATTCAACTTCCATGTTCTTATAATCAATCTCTGCAGATAAGTCCCTGATTTAGGGAGCAATGCATGCCTTTTTCTTGAAGTACTAAATATATAAGAGACTGCTAAAATTACACCGAACTATGCTGTACCACTTCTGGGGCTTTCACCTTTTAATTTCTGATATGGATTTGCATCTTTCAACATTTCAACTACATTTCTCATGGTAGGCCTGTTCCCCGGCAAGGAAATGGTACAAAGCAAAGCAATTTGGAGCACGTGATGCATTGAATCTTCATAATGCTCAGAAATATTCAGATCCAGGACCTCTTTCCAGCCATTTTCTTTCTCAACCATTCTGCCAACCCATTTAACAATATTGATCCCCTCTCCATATGAGGGATCAACTGGTTGCTTACCAGTCACTAGTTCCAACAGCACCACTCCAAAGCTATAGACATCACTCTTCTCTGTAACCTTCAGTGTGTAACAAAACTCTGCAAAAAGGGGGTGTAACATGATCAAAATTCAAACATCATGGACGTTAAATTAGATCTATGGAGAACACATATATTGAATGAGATGTTTAATGGTGTAGAAGATGATGAATTATCCTAACAGACACTTGGATTTTCTTGAGTCTCTTTAATTAAAGATGCAGAAACTTGACAGGCCATTGGTTCATTGGTGAGGTTGATGCAGGGCTTTGTTCCCACCATGAACGGTCTGTCTCACTTGTACAGCATAGTTAAATAGGACAGCATATCTCCCACAATATTTCATTGGTGAAATATTGTGGTTTATTATAGAGACTCACACTTCTAATGGTGCAAGTTATGGGTGACTTTGGTAGAAACAGATAACCTTGAAGTTTGAACATAACATCTAAGATGAAAGAAGTTCATCCTTTGTAGTGCAGTCCTCCAGGGCATGCTTCTTCCAACATTGAAATACAAAGGTGGTTGCAAAATTTTTGAGTCTTCAGAAAAGTCTACAGCTTACTAAGGGCATCCTACTATAAAACGTGAAGGAAACCCTGTTCTTGTTAATAACTGCTATTAATACGAGAAGAGCTTGATGCGACTTGTTTCCTTCTATATTTTTAGTATCTCAGGTAACCTTAGAGGTTTGGAATCATGCTTTGTACTTGAAACGAATATTGACATGCATCAAATGTGTGAAAAGATTAAAGAAAGAATAAGAAAAATGATTTGTTTGGGTTACCTGGTGCAATGTACCCATAAGACCCTGCAACTGCGGACATGGTGTCATATCCCTTTTCACATTTTTCCAATATCTTAGCAAGGCCAAAATCAGCCACACTGGCTTGAAGTTTATCATCCAGCAAGATATTGTTTGACTTGATATCACGATGAACAATTGGTGGAAGGCAGTCATGGTGAAGATAAGAAAGGCCTTGAGCTGAATCTAAAGCAATTCTGTGCCTTGTAGGCCAGTCGAGCCTGCTAGCTTTAGGTCCATGAAGGATATCTCCCAAGCTTCCATTGCACATGTATTCATACACTAGCAGGTTGCAATCCTCTCCAGAGATGCAGCACCAGAGCTTAACAATGTTCTTGTGCCGAATCCTCCCTAAAGTCTCAGTTTCTGCTTGGAACCCATTGTCATATCCAGAGGCCTCAATCTTTGCCCTACCAGGAAGCCTCTTCACAGCTACTGTCTCACCATTGGTCATTTCTATCCTGTATACTTGTCCAGCCCCGCCACTGGCAATCATGTTAGTCTCATCCAAGGATCCCAGTATTTCGCCCTCACGAAAAACTAGCTTATGGAAAGAGACCACGTTCCAAGTACTAAATTCAAGATTTTCCTTGTCCTTAACAACAGGAGACTGATAATACTTCTTGTAGAAGCATCCTAATCCAACAACCAACACCATAGCTGCTGCAGAAACAAAGATACCACAGAGTATCCATGTCATCAGATGATGATCCTCCTTTTCTAAGACACAGGGTTTGATATCTTGAAAATCTTCTCCACAGAGTTTGGGATTGCCTATAAATGCCTCTCTGAATTTACTCAAGCTACTGGGGACTGTTCCAGACAGCTGATTGTTTGATAGATTTAGGAAACTAAACGTAAGGTTGGCTAAAGATGCAGGGACTTCCCCCTTGAGTTGATTGCTGGATAGATCAAGGTATATGAGGTTTTGGAGATCACCCATTTGCATAGGAATTTCACCAGAAATATTATTTCCTTTCAAGTTAAGATCTGTAAGCTGTTTCAGAGACCCAATACTCGACGAAATGTTACCAGAAAGTAAATTTACTTGCAAACCCAATACATCAAGATTATGTAAACCATAAAGCTCATCTGGTATACTTCCTGAAAATTTATTATTGCTAGCATTGAAAACAGATAAAAGCCCTACCTTGGCAATCTCAGATGGAAGCTTACCTGAAAATCTATTACAGTCAATTTGTAGGTTAGATAAATTTCTAGCATTGCCAATATCTTTAGAAATGCTTCCTTCAAAGCTGTTAGAACTGAGATGTAGCACCGAAACTCTTGGCAATCCCCATAGACCCTTTGGAATTTCTCCACTGAACTTATTGTTTGCCAGTCTAAACCGAAGAAGACTTGTACAATTCCCATATACTTCTGATATGCTACCATTCAGCCTATTGTTGATCACTACTAGAATATAAAGCTTTCCCCCATTACAGAGCTGGGTTGGCAATGGCCCACTTAACTGGTTTTCAGATAAATCCAAAACCTCAAACTGGGTCTTGCTTCCAAGCTTCTGAGGAATTTGCCCAGTGAGCGAATTGCGAAACAATTTCAGAGTTTTCAACAAGGTCAGCTCAGCAATCTCTGCAGGAATCTCGCCGGACAATCTATTTTCAAACAAATTCAAAGATTTTAGCCTAGTTAAATTGCCTAAACCCATTGGAAGTGTTCCTGAGAGCATATTATCCGAAGCATCTAATAATTCCAATGCCATCGTACCAATATTCTTAGGAATCTCACCCTCAAGTTTATTCTGGTAAAGCTGCAAACTAACCAACTTACGAAGCCTGTTGAAATTACGAGGCCAAGGCCCTGTTAGATTATTCTTAGATACATCCAGAAGCTGAAGTTCCCTCAAATCCCCAATAGAAACAGGAATCTTCCCCTGTAAATTACACTCCATCAGCCACAGATTCTGCAGCTTAGTCAATTTCCCAATCTCCTCAGGAATAGGGCCACTTTCAAACGGATTAAGGGCCAGATTCAGCTCCAGCAAGTTCGTCAGATTGCCTAGAAATCCAGGAATAGTCCCACCCAACAAATTGGAAAAGAGATTAAGTATCTGCAACTGCCTCAACTGGCCGAAGGCAGGGGGAATGGGCTCAGTAAAATTATTGCCCGAAAAGTCCAAGAATTCCAGGTTGGGCATCTCTGATACAAAGTTGGGAAGAGAGCCTACTAGATAATTCTGAGACAAATTCAAGCGCCTCAGATTAGTACAGTCGGCGAGATCCTTTGGGACTTTCCCCCTGATTTCATTGTTGCCAAATGAGAGGACTGTGAGATATCTCAGGCTGCAGACTTTTGATGGAAACGGCCCTGCGACCAGAAAATTGTCAAATTCTAATCTCACAACGTGCCCTTCTCCGTCACAGTGGACGCCATTGAAGGCACATGGAGAGCTCGTTGTGTTGTTGGCAGTCCAGTTACGAAGTTGCCCATTAGGATCAGAGAGATTCTTCTTGAGGTTCATTAAGTAGATCAGGTCTTGAGAGGGGACAGCGTCAATGGCGGCCATGAAGAGGAGGCCGAGGCCAACAAAACAGAGTGATATCAGTACAAAGGAAGCCATGAAAGGACCTTGTTGTGCAGATGAGCGTTACCTGTGGCTCTGGACGTCCCTACCCCAGAAAATCTAGACATTGTGTCTCATTACAGAGACGAATACGCGTTATATTTTTTTTAGCATCTGTCACTTCAGCACGGCATCACTTTTGACCAATCAGCTTTTCGAAGTAATGTCCAGCCTTATTTATCCACGTGATTGTTGAAAGTATTTTACGGTGTCCTTACAGTGGAAGTTCTCAGCAAACCTTAAACATAAGACAGACGCGTCCTAGATGTACAAACCTTAACCACGAACTTTACCTACTATTCCGATGCTTTATCGTGTAGATTTTATCAGCCACACGATTTTGAGAATATCACAGGATTTTAAGAATATTTTGGAAGTGAATAAACAAAATAAGTTTGAAAAATTGATCTCAATTTTTAACTACAAATAAGGTTAAAAAAATTATTAATATGGTCATTAGATTTTAAAATATTCTTGAAATCTGTAAAAATGATTTAAAGAGACATATCTTGTTAGTGTATATCGACTTATTTTGATAGTGAACTTGGGAAATATTTTGGAAAATAGATACAAATAAAGTAAAATAATTGTAGAATTGAGGCTTCTGTGATTCATCATAGTTGTAAGAAGAGCTTTGGCGTAAATCACATGAAAAAGATCTTTGTCGACGCGTTTCGAACCAACTAGTGTGGTTCATCATCATCATCAACTTGTCTTGATGATGAACCACACTAGTTGGTTCGAAACGAGTGGACAAAAATCTTTTTCATGTGATTTACGCCGAAGCTCTTCTTACAACTAAGGTAAAATAAATTGATCTAATTTCTTATCCATTAGATTTTGAAATATTTTTGAAATCCAGATAAAAATGACTCTATTAGACAATTTGGTTAATGTGTATGAAATTTTCCACATTTTAATGTTTTATCATAAAAACTTTTATCAAAAAACGTGTCAATGTAAATGGAATTTTGATAATGGATAAACAAGTCTCTATATATCAAAAAAGTGATTTTGTATTAATTGATATTGGGTGTATAATCATGTATATGGAATTTTGATAATCGACAAATTATGAATGGGGTGATTTTGTACTTAAGTGATATTGAGTCTATTCCATTAGTTATTACTATAATCATTGATAAAATCTCGTAATATTTTACATAACATGTTTACATATTTTGTTAGTAAATTATTTTTAATTATTTTATTATTTTTATCAAATTTAATATTAATTTTAATATTTTATAAATTATCTTTAATTAATAAAATATTTTTTTTTTTATAAAATAATTTATATTTATAAATTTCCCATTTTATTTTATTTTATTGTTCTATAAAATAATTTATATAATTATAAGTTTTCAATTAATAATCTATTTTAATGATATTATGTTTATATTTATATATTTTATATAATAAAATTATATTTATATATTTTATATAATAAAATATTAAAAATAATAATTATTTCACGAATAAATATTTTGAATTAGTTATTTTAAAATTTCTCATTTTATATATTTTATAATCAAATACATTTTTTCATATTTTTTATAAATATAGTATATTTTTCATATATATTTTAAAAATTATAATTTAATTTGTTTTTTAACATCTTATAAACATTTGAATTTTAATTTATAAAGTGTAAACTAATTAGTTTGTATAGAGTTAATTTTATTTAGATTTCATGTTCAAATTTCATGAGAAAGATTGAAAATAGTAAGTTAAATTTGAGAAAATTTAAACTATCGTAAAAAGCATCCAAGCTCTACCAAACTTTACACAAATATTCTTCTATCCAACATAGACCCTAACCTAAACCCTATCTTATAATAAAAAAAACACAAAAAATACAAACATTTAAATTTTTAATAAATTATTAAAACACAAATTTAATATTTATATTTTAAATTTAAAATGTAATTTTATTTAAAAATATAATACAAACAAATAAAAGCATTCTTTAATACAATTTAACAAAACAAAAATCAAATATATCATTAGGCATACGGTGTTTTGGGTTACTCCATCATTAGAAAATGGTAAAATAATGATTATAATTATGCTGATCATTTTTTTAGGCACATGACGAATTAGTTAATAATTGAAAATTTTATCTTAATTAGAAATGATGGGAAGGGTAAGGATATTTTAAAAAGTGGAGTGACGTTTCATATCCCTGGGTAGTTGGCGGACGACATGTTTACCAACTTCACTGTAGCGGGGGTTCTTTAATTTTTGAAACTTTTATCTAGATTGAGGTGGTAGGTTAAAAATAATAATATAAAATATATATTATTTGATTTTTAATTACTATATATTTTTATATGATAAAAATTTATTTATTTCTTGTAATATAATTTTATAATATTCTTTCATGTGAATGTCTCCGATGCATTCAATTTTCTAAGGGTCTGAGTCTACAAGATTGTGCGTACCAAATAATTATACATTATTTGCTTTGGTTGACTTATGTAGACGCCTTTAATGATCTTCACTTTACACATGGAAAATGTTTAATGCGGACACCTTTAACGATTTTCACTTGACTATAGACAATTTAAAATAGCTTGTACCAGAATTTTGGGTTGATACACTAAAATATTTGGAATTATTGGGAGGTATAAAGGAAGTTTGCATTTTGTTAAAAAAAATTATATATGCACTGTTTGAATCATATTTTTGATGGTGGAAATGAATCGTGGAAATGGATTCAACATTATAAAAAATGTCTCAAATAGCTAAAGTTATAAATTTTGACAACTTTTATTTAGATTTACAAAAATCCCTGAAAATTTCCATAACTTTCCTAACAAAATTAAACCACTGCAAATCTTTTAACATCTTTTCCAGTGTTATTTGTTAATGGTTTTGTTAATTTTTATATATGATTCATGATTTATATTTGTTATTTATTTATATGTTATTATTATAGTGGAAAAGGTGGAAAACTTTTTAACAAATGGTTGAAACTTGAAGTAATAGGATAATATTTTTCTTTAATATTAATAGTTTGGTGTTATGTTTGGTTTGATTCGCAATTATTATTATTTATCTTTTATTATCATGAAATAGTATTTTTTATAATTGAAATTATAAATTATATATATAGTTTAATTTTAAAATTTTGATGAGTAATCATTTTATTGTGGGTAAATGAAATTTGGTTATTTGAAATAATTTATTAGTGGTTCACAAAGGCGCAGATTTTTAATATTGGTTTATAAGGAGTAGACTTCCATAATAAAGAAGTGCATATTGCAACGAGGAATTTCCATGAGAATTTTAGAAGTGGAGGGTTTAGATTTTCTTATAAGGATATTTTTGGAAGGTCAATCTCGATTGCTATCAAGAAATTGAAGAGCCTTGGATGAGGTGAGATGTAATTATGGATGAAGGTAAGTACTATAAAAATGATATATCATTATATTGTTCATCTTAGGGGTTTTTTTTAAGGGAGATCGAAGACTACCAGTCTATGATTATGTATGTAATGGTTATCCAAATGCATTTTTCTATTTATATAATATACTACTTTTCTAGACTAGAAGACCTTACTTCAAATTGCACTAGGTGAGGCATGAGCGATTTCATATTTGCATGAAGAATGTAGGAATTTTATCATTTATTAGTATATCAAGCCAAAAAACACTCTTGGATGAATATTTTGATGTGATAGTATCATATTTTGGAAAGAAAGAACTTAATCACAGGGTTACATTTTAACAAAAATGCATGGTACTAGAGGTCATTTATCGCTAGAATGGATATATGAGTTACCAATTATTGCCATGACTAATGTATACAAGTTTGGAGTGACACTCCTAAAAATCATTAGGGGTTGCAGAAACATTGATTCAAGCAATGTGGAACCTGAAAATGTTTTTTCCCAACATAGGTAGCCAAGTAAGTTAGCCTAGGAGAAATTATGGAGCATGTAGATGACCACCTTGCAAAGGGCATAAATGTAGAAGAGGTTAGGAGGATAATAATGGTGGCTATTTGGTGCATTTAGGATGACGAGGGTTCAAGGTCAATAATAGACACAATTATAAATATGCTAGAAGCAATTGTTGTTCTTTTGGTTCCCCAATAATGAGAAATGAATCATCCCTCATGGATGAAAATGATGAGACTCAAGCAATGATCATGGATTATTCAATTGAATTTAAAAGTTTAAAAGCTTATAAAATAGTCTTTTGTTTTGCTAGTGGAAATATGTTTAGAGAAAACCTTGCACTCTTATTGATGGTGGTCACATTTCATTCTTCTAGCTCTTACAATGCATTTTAATATAAATTTATTTCTTTTCATGTATTGTTTAGAATGAATTATGCTCATTTCATTGTCGAAAATGCAATACAACTCCATATTAATAATCTTACAAATTTGTAATGTATGAAAAAATTTATATAGTGGTGAGTTTGAGTAAAAACATGTATGTTTGTATATGAAATCCCTCTTGAAGTAGGACGGCCCACTTGCATGACACATGGTGAGCATACACACATGGATAGCTGGAGCATGCATGACACATGGTGAACATACGAGCATGAGTAGTTGGAGCATGCATGACATGTGGTAAGCCTATGGGCATGAGTAGTCAAAGCAAAAGGAGGCGAGCCTTTTCAAAATTTCCCAACAAGGAAGGCCTACTTGCATGACACTTGGCAAGTATGTAAGGCATGAGCCACTAGGACACATGAAAAGGTTATGAATTAAAAAGGGTTCAACAAGGTTGTACTCTTGACGAAATATACTATAAATGTTATTTAAATAGAATAGAATATAATAATAATAAGATTTAAATTGATGGAGTAAAGGTTGGATGATTTTACTTCAATAAATGTTAAGTAAACAATAAATAATTTTATAATAAATGTTTATAGAAAAGAGCCTAAATAGTGTTTAGAGGAAGGCTTAATGTTTAACATGTGGTAAGCATATTATGCAAGGCACGAGTCATCAAGAAAATTGAAAGGGTTTTCATATTAAAAAGATCCAATAAAGTGGCTCTTAATAATGTCCTCCATTATATATCGATATAGATCCATCTTAACTATGAATCTACCAAGCACTTAGACAGATCAGATATCTCGAGATGCAAACCTCTTTTTGCGTACAAAACTTAACGAAAGGTGTGTAGCTCAAGAGATTTGATTCCTCTCAATGCTTGTTAGATTTGAAATTAAGATGTATCTATGCTAATTTTTAATAATGTTATTTATATCTATATAAATTTCACATCTCTATATATAGAACTATTCTTATTTTTTATTTTATCAAAATCCATATATATATATATATATATATATATATATATATATTACGTGCTTATAAATTAAATTTGAATATGAAGTTATGAAATAATGATTATGAATATGAAACATTATTTTAATTTATATGGTCAAATGGATTTTTATATCTATCAAATTTCTATATTCAGAAGTATTTTTGTTTTTAACTATATGTTTATTAATTATATGTTTTGAAATATCATGGTTATGAATATGAATCTATGATAGCCCAATCACTTTTCACCTTTATAAATGTTGTAAATATTTTGAAAGAAAAAGAAATAGGCACATGGGCTTAGTTAGAGGGACAATTGATCCAAGGGTTGAGGAGGATTTCGCTTGGGGCATATTTGGGTTCTTACTACAACCATGAGGGTTGACAGATGGCAAGCAAGGAGGAAGGTGGCATTTCAGTGATTGGGTTGGAAGACTTGGTAGGAAGATACAAAATCAACTAGTAATGACAAGACCAACTAACACAAAAATATGGAATAGGATGGACAGATGGGTGATATTTGATTGGCTCACTAGTTTTGGGCTAGGCTAGAAAAAAACAACATGAAGTAGAATTAGATATGCTACAAGACAGGATGGAAAAAAAGAAGGCGGGAGTTATAGGCTCTACGGGTTGTGTAGAGAAGAAGAGGATGTTCTAGCTTGTTGGTGTAATTTCCAACAATATACGTTGGCCCTTATATTTTTCCTAGGGGAGCGCAAGTATTGTGCATAGTTAAGGGTGAAGGTTCTATGTGAATATAGAGGAGGTTTAATTACTGAAACAATCATTCATGGAAAATTTTAGGGGCTAATATCCACAGGTGGGCTAAATTTCCATGTTTTTTCCAAAATAAAATTCGCCAATTTAGATTTTTTATAAAAAATATTCGCCCAAATTTTACAATATAAAATTATTTTACCTTAAAAATCACCAACATTGTATAGAGAGTATATATAAAATTATTATAAATTTGAATAATTTTACAAATACATCAATAAATTTTTTATAGTTTGCATATTAGGGACTAGTGAGATTCACCAATATTTTTAAACTTCAAGATAATTTTCCATCCTTAAAATTTCTCCTGCAATCATCACTCTACCTGAGGCAATGCAGGTAATACATAGACGCGAGAACAAATGTGTGGTATGAATTCACTTTGCAACATCTTTGGTATCTAGAACTCCCTGATCTAATTAACAACACCTTTTTGGCCCTTAAGTGGCCTCCTCAAGCCCTACAATCTAGCTCGAGGGAGACAACTGCACAAGAAGACTGATTGTAGTTAGTTTATGGTTGGGAGGTGAGTCATTGTATATGGGTTAGTTGTTTTCCTACCGTTGAGGTAAGTGTTTCTCTCATGTTAATCGCTTAATGAATTACCATGGATATTAGATTACTGAACCAATGGTGCTTCGTAGCTACTTTTTTGTGTTAAAATGTGGATATGCAGTTACTTATGTATGTATGGTGTGTATATACATGTTTACAATATGATGGGTGAATTTTATCTTATGTAACAAGCTTGTATATATAGTATGCATGGGTATCAATATCATGATGTATAAATCCTAACCTAAAATGCTAGCAGGAACAGGGCTATGAGAAAGTGACTAAGGCTACAAACATATAGTATAATACCAATGGCTTCCTATATATAGGCCAAATGATCATGATTATCTATGACCTCAGGGCCATAAAACTCATTTTGTAAAGGGTCTAGCAGAGTCTTCACTGGTTTTGTAAACTCAAGATTTTCATTCTTGTTATTCTTGGAAACCTAATTACACCAATCTGCTGCAATCCCTCTAAATTTATTAATGATACATTTGGCATTTTCTCTCCATATGAGAATGGTGTTGTTTTTTGTCTTATGGTGGCCCAATCCCTTTGCATCAAAATGGATTTTTTTATTTTATCTGGGTCTTGACAATGTAATTTTAGGATTAGTTGTTCTAGCATGGAGTTTAGGATCTTATTCTTATCATTCACGCTTGTTGAAGGTTGGCCAAAAGAAAAATTCATTTGGAAGTCGACCATCAAATGAAATTGTGTAGGTAGGTACCAAGTGGGCACCAGGCCGTCAGTCTACTTGGCAGTGTTTACACCCAGGGTACTTTCAAACCATCGGGCAGAGTCAACCATATTATGGGTTCGTTTCAATATACACTACGTAGGCATGAATTGTGGTAGACAAAGGGAGTCCTCCAAGGAATGTATGAAGCACCATTTTGTGCCAGTGAACCAACTATTATACTTGTTCTAATATTGTTAAGAATGGATCCATTAGGGAATTGGTTTGACTTCACTATTTGGACCTTCAATCAATATGTTGTACATCTCATCATCTGGAACGTGCCTTTGCCCTGTTGTCTCCCTAAACTACACCTTCCCTTTCCTCTCAAGACTTTGAATCAAGAAAGTGTTAGTAGTTGCATCAAGAACACAACTATTTTGTAGCATCTTAAATAGAATTTTGGTTCTCTTGTAATTTTACTTCTCTACAGAGACTAGTGATGAATATATTATAGGTCACGACACTTAGTGAACAAACTTTACAGAAAAAATTAGTCAAAGAGTGGGAAAATTCTTGAAATATTTCTCCATGGAAAATACAACAAATAAATGTATTCAAAGTCACATTAACAGGAGAAAAGACTTCAGCTAACATTCAATCCAACAATCAAACAACTCGTTGAACCATGTGTTTCTTACAAATATCAACTATAAGGATAGAATATGCACTTCTATTAGGAGCACAACCCGATCCCAACATTTGAGACAAGAGAATCAATGCATCCAACACTTTTCCTATTTTTCACAACCCATGTAACAATGTGCCATAAGTGATAACAATGGGGAGAAAACCCTTCCTTCCATAAACTACCAATAAGAGTAGTTCAATTAAAAAAATTAGGAATATAGTTTCTATCTTGCATTTGACTAAAAATTTCCATGGCCTCTTGAACCTTTTACTCCTTATAGAGACCATTGATCAATGTTGAATAAGTAACCTGATTTGGCATACACTAAGAATCCATCATACGATCCAGATCCTTAACCAAAAAAAAAAAACTTTAACCCCACTCTCATGACTGCACGTTGAGAGTTGGGTTAGCTCCATAACTACCGCTGATCATTAAAGGGGTGTGTTACAAAGTGGTATCAAAGCTTCCAAGTTCAACACTTGGACCTAATGGGATCTATTAGAAAAGGGATATAGGTTAAAATCCCAACCCTAGAATCTTGAGGAATAAAGTTGGTTGTGTTTTTCTTAAATGGAAACTGAAGAGGAGTCTAAGAGTCAAACAATGGTTCTTCAAAGGTGAACATTGTATGTTGTTTTGGTGCTTTTGTCAATTATTTGTGATACTTTGTAACTTGATGCACAAAAAAATTGTTGGGCCAAGGGTGCATGAGTTGTTTGATTTTCACCTTGTAGATTGAGGATGAATGTTGAAACTTATTGAAGACCCCTGTTCCTTCTAAAAATGTAATAGCTACATAGATGAGGCTCTAGGAAGAATTTAAAATTTAACATATGTCATTTTAAGGATTGTCCACTTGAGATATATTCCTCTTATTATTTTAGATTTTATATCAAGTTTATGGGAAGGAATGGGGAAAGAGTGTTCTTATTCTTATAAACCATTGATGTGTTAATATTTGAGTGTTCCCCCATCTATAATGTTTTACATCAAATCCATGATAAGGTTCTAGTCTAATGTCTATATCATCATTAGAAGGTTACAGTCCCTACACACTACTCTTATTTTCACTAACCAAAGATGTAACACTACTTGGAAAATTGACCCTTATATTGTTGGCATGTGTGCCTCATCCTAGTGGGCAACCACAATTTGTGGGTAGTTGATTTTGCTTAGCTTGGGTTATTGAAAAGGGAGCTTAAAATCTATCACTACTAGTATTTTTTGTGTGTCGGCTAGAATTAGATAAATTGATATCCAAATACTCAGTATTGAATAAGTACTTCAATTTCAACAATTGAGATAGATAGAACTCACTCCCCCAAAGCTAGGTTTCCTTATAGTATTTTGAAAGAGGAAAGGAAGCATGCCAAGTTGGCAAGGTTGTGCTTCCTTTCCTCCTGTAACTTGTTTGATGTTTACTCTTCCGCAAACTGCTATTAAAGATGTACTTGAAACTTTATTATTACATCTATTCAACCCCTCTAATCTAGTCATAATATGATGATTTGGAATGGAAGGTAGGATGATTGCATTCTAAAGTAGGGAAGTGGATTCTCCAGCCATGGAATTTCCAAAACATAGAAAAGTGAGCGGTTTCTTGTTGTAGATAAAAAAGGGTGTAAGTTTTCATAGGATATTGTTGATAGGATATATAATATATATATATATATATATATATATATATATATATATATATATATATATATATATTATATATATATATATATATATATATATATATATATATATATATATATATAGATATATATATATATATATATATATATATATAACACAACCCTCCTCTTCCTTCCACTTTGCACTACTTTGTTGGATGCTTTTTAACAGATTCTTCAGTATCACCTCTTAACATCTTTAGCTGTAACAAACTTCATATCACTGGTTGCATATTTTTTTCCCTTATCTGTAAAAATAATTTCATATCTTTGTTAGTTTTGGATGCTTAAAATAGCCACCCCAAGATTTGTAAATCTCTATAATATAACTAGACTCTAAAGAGGGTAACCATACAACAGTAAATTTACAGTGCACACTAGTTATCTTTAATCTCTTCCAATTTCAAGCATTTACATAACCCAATTGTGGCTCTAAAAATGGTTTACCAAGAACTATGATAATTCATATGTACTTGATGATATGAAGAATTTCAACCAATCTTGCTGCAATATTTGGCTCACATTTACTAGTCTATAAGTTCATCAATCATGGAAGTGTGTAAAGAATTCTCACTTTTTTCTTTTTCATTGCTCTATAATATAGGAATCATCTCTGTACTTCTTGTTCCTTATTGGGTACAACTAGAACTAGAGAACCACAAGGAGAAGTTTTAAGATATATCTTACCATCGACCAGAAGATTTTTAGTTGTTTCCCCAATCTTTGCTCTCTCAATAGGAGTGGTGTGATATGTAATATAACTGGGAAGTGACAAACCTAGAACCAAAACCAGTTTATGTTGGATGATGCAAAGGCAAGACAAACTTGTAGGTTCATGATTTTTTTTTTAAATAAAAGTCTCCTAAACCTTAACATCTAAGGGAAGGAGCATCCCTATGTTGACTTCTATGGTTGAAATAATAATATTAATACCACTTCAACAACACCTTTTGCATTCCCAAGTATCTAAAGGGTTACTACACTTGCATGATTGGCAATGTTTAGTAAGTGTACAAATTCTTAATGAGAAGAAGTACCTAATACCTTGGAGGATTGTTGCTGAAATTATGCATGTAATAAATCCACACCATACAAATGAAAATTGGATTCTTCTTAGCTGGAAGTCATAACTCATTCACTTTCATCACCATTCTCGAAAACGTTGTATTTTCAAACATTATATTTTTAGAGAGGATAAATGACATTTATATATAGCCATGTTAAATTCATACATCTACAATGTAAATAGTGGTTTCAGGGAAGTTAATAAAATTCCACTCCATATGAAAAAAACAAATAGATCACTTTGCATCCTCTACACTTTCACAAATCGAAATACATTGGGGGATATCTCCTTGGGAACTTAGCCACAATTTTTCATAATCCTTGTGTGCCAAGTTTTGAATTCACGGCCAAGTTTTGAATTTTTCATAATCCTTGTTGTCGTTTCCATTGTGACCCATGTCCCTATCTAGCTACATTAAATCTCTTTTGTGGTGCCACATTCTATTTCTCATCTACATGTGAAGGCCTTGTCCTCTTAGGCTTCTATTTACCTTTACCTTTGTCCTTTCCTTTCCATCTGTGCTGAGATTCATTCATACACTTTGATTGTTCATAGAAATGTTTCAGTTTTCCAATAACTTCCTCAAGTGACCGAGGCTCATCATACTCAATCTGATCTCTAAATGCTAATGGAAAACCACTGACAAATCTATGAACGTTAGCCTTTTCATCATTAAGATACAGTACATACCTCAATAACTCAAGAAACTTGATCGTGTACTCTTCATCTGTCATTGATCCCATATTTAGCTCATATAATTCCTTAGCCTTGCTATCGTAGTACCTTTCTTACAAGTACTTCTTGCTTAAAATCCTCTTTAACTCAAGCCAACTTAAATCATTTGTCCTCATGTCTCTAACCCGCTTCACATCTTCCCACCAAATGTATTCTTTACCTTTCAAGCTGAAGATATCTACTCTGACCTTCATGTTATTTGTGTACTCATGCAAATCAAAGAATTTGTTCATTCCAACTATCCAAGCCTCTACACCTTCTAGCTTCTTCACATCTCCATCAAAGTTAGGTGGTTTTTCTTTCTTGAATTCATCTGAAAAGTATCCCCTATCATTCCTCCTATAAGGATGATATCGATGATGATTGTGATTTCTATCAGAACCAAGACTAGAATAGTACCTTTACTCATCACCCCTCCTATCTGCAGTGTCCAACAACCTTCCATCTCTCACTGTGTCATATCTATCTAACTTGTGTCTACAAGGAGACCTCTTTCCATACACCTTATTAGTTTCATCTCCATGTCCATGGATGATCCAAAGCGACCCTTGTCGTTGAAATTATGACAGACCCTGAAGAAGTGTAGCATTAACCTCTTCTTTCTTCTCTTGTGCCTGTATGATCCGGTCATTATCTGCCTTACAAGTCCTTATCTCTTCCTTCAAAATTCTCAATGTCACTATTGGAAGAGTTCCCAATGCCATACTACTCTTCAAATTCATAGGGAGAGTCTTTGTAGTCAACCATATTTCTACCCATTTGATATTTCTTCCTACAATGCATAATATATCAGATAAACCAAATCAAATAAATCGACATACCTTATTATAGCTCGGAGAGGATACCTTGTCTGAAAGATCACCCAATCAATGTGATACATGTATAACATAATCATAACAATATATATACATATGCAAATAAATGTATCAACGCATAAATATCACTCTAGCTAGGGTCCAACGATCAATGCAAGGCCATATCAAAAATGCATGCTATGGCCTCATGCATGAAAAAAACCATTACTCCATTGTACACATTTCCACATGAAATCAACAAGATCCATGAGCAATGCCTAATCAACTACATATTCATATAAACACATGTAGTAGAACATAAGTGATCAATTTTTGTAATCAACCTACAAGAAAATGATACATGTAAGAAAAATATTCAAGAATGTAACCTAACATACAAGGATGTAAGTAAGCGACATATAATCCATATGCAACCTATCACATACTCATGATAAATACATTTAACGAAATCAATTTCAAATTCTCCATAACAACCATACTACAACCATAATCAATCATCAAGCCAATGCAACAAGCACATGAAATCCAAGTGTAAGAGACACACATGCAACTAAAATGCATTAATAACCAACACATTTTTCCCATCTAGTCCGAGAGTTGAACCATTCTCTGATACCACTCTACAAAACTCTTCTCCCACATCCACCCAAGTAACCATGACAACTGGGGTAAACATTAGAAAGAGGCTACTATGATCATATTCGACCTCCTATGTGACCTTAAGGAAGTGGAATAGATGGAACATCACACACAATCATCCAACATCATCAACAAAACCCTTAGGAGACAAGTCAACCACTCAGGCATCTTGTCCCTAAGTCCCACTATTGTTCTGGATCTCTTAGGCCATAATTACTCTCATGCTATGGGAAAGGGAGTGACCAACAACCCAAATTCGCTCTCACAGGCTTTCCTGCCAGTGACCAGAGACCAAAATTTCCATTTATGTGCCAGCGACCCCGAAATTTGGAGCCACTTTTTCAGGCTCAAATCCCAGGCCACTGCCTGCAATGGAGTGATAACTTGAAATCAATCAAAATATAGGGAAACAATGATTAAAAAGAAATAAACTGAATGAGACTATAACTAGACTCCTACTAGCTAAGGCAGGCATTTCGTCAAACACATCATCAACATGTAACCTACAGGTGTAAACAACATAATTAAGTGTAGGGATCTCATACTTATTTGAGAATCAGTATGAACCATTATTCCCTCATGTCAATTGCTACATTATCCTCTACTATGTCATCGACACATTATTCATTCATATATAAGTAAAAACATGTTGAGAGCCATACATAGATACTGTCATAAAATTTACATATAACCAGCATAATAGGAACATAATTACCATAAAAATTGCATCCATTAAAATCCACATATACATCAATACATTTTCACATGGAAATCAAGGGAATGAATTTCTCATTAATGAATGCAATAAACCAATTGGATATGGGATTACCACATTCCGCCCAACCATAGAATGGTTGAACCAAATCTCTCGTTAGTCATTCACCCCCATGCCATATTCCAAGCATGAATGTGGGACTCAAACCAAAAGAACCAACCAGGTTATATCGAAGCTAAACCACCTCACCCTCATCAACAAAAACAAATCTTTACCATACTCCATCCGAGATCAATAGGCCAACACAATGAACACATCATAACAAGATTTATCATGATCTACACCTAATCGATAGGCCAAACAAGCATGGATTCCATCAGATTTCTCCACCTACACCGTGAGGAATTTTCCTGTCTCCTAGTCTCTCAGGATTTATGCAATCCAAACCCAAATCACTAGGCCCTAAACCAAGACACATTCTCCAGGCTTTATCGCATATCTCAAACTCAGGATTACTAGGCCCAACGGAGAGAAAACCACCTCTTGGATTTATCACATATCCTGTCATTCACCATAAAGGATTCCTAGGCCCACCGAAGCAACACATTCCTGGATTTACCGAAACCTACAGTCTGGCTCAGGGGTCACTAGGTCAGTGGCTTTATCATGATCCATAGTCTGGTTCAGGGACCACTAGGCCATCTGATCTTTCATTTAGAGATCCACTCCACTCAACTTCGAATCCATGTGGAAATCCTACTCAACCAAAACATGAGCGAAAACATGAGAACCCCATCACACCATGGCTATTCGGAAATGGCAAGGCTAGGTTGAAAACACTATTACACCTGGAAAAACCCATGCCTTGATAGAAAAGAACCACATGAATTTTCTTGCATGCCAAATATAGCAAGGAAAATACACATGCAAGTTGATACCTACAATGACATTTGTTGTAGCTACTTGATCCCGCCTTTCTCTGCTTGATCTTTGCTTCCTCTTGCCTTGTTTGCCTTTCTTGCTCCAATGCCAAAATTGCTCCAAGAAAGTCTAAGTGTCCAAGAGTATGAGAGAGAGAGAGAATAACGAAAGATATCCAAAACTAAACGGGCAAAAGTTTACCAATTGACCCTCAGAAGCCTTTTTGTGAACGAGGCCTATATTTTCTTCATTTTCCATTATTTTCCTTCATTTTTCTCCTCACATGCAACCTGTGACCTTTCACCTCTATTTTCTCCTAATTTCCATTATTTTCATAAATAAATGTGCCAAAAATGCCATTTTTCCTTTCCAAAGCCTTAGCCATTGCATTTTCCAATTTCCTTAGCCATAAACAACCAAATGAACCCCACCTAGTATGTCTCACGCAACATTCATCTTGGAATTAGTGTCCTTTCAACCGTGGTTATTGTTTTTAACTTTTATTACATGGAATTTTGACTAGGGCTGTTACACCTAGTTTAACACCTTTTTGTCATCTTGGTATCCATGCAGTCACTTTTATTCTCTTTTTGAATCCCTCCTCCTGACCTACCGTGACCTTGAAAATGAGCCGAATTCTTCTCTTCATCACAATTTTCTAGCCATACCTTGGAGGATTCCACAACTTTATAATCCCTTGTGTTTTCCACATTCTATTAACCTATTTCTACACAGTGAGCCTTGGTTTCCTCATTCCCTCATGATCCTCTGCTTGGCCTATCATTCACTTTCACTTGGTGTTTTACCATTTCCTGGAGGGACTACTACGATGAGTGGTCTTACTTGCTAGCTTCTCTGCCATCTTATGCGTTGCATGGTTCCAATCATACTAGAGCTAGTTTCTACTCTTATACCACTTGTTCATCTAGGACGAGATTCCTTACTGTCCTTCTTATTCTTGTTAAACACTGAACGACACTAAGCTCCTTTTTTGCTTGTTTTCATCCTCCTGAATTAATGAAATCACTGAGTTTATTTTGTTCTTCTTTTCAGAAATCGTTAAACTTATGAAAATACTAAATTTATTTTTCCATCTTTTCATGCTCATAAAACCTATATCAAAATGGCAAGTCCTTTCCATATTTTCTTACTCGTTAATTAAATTGAAAGCTGGCAAGTGATCTCTTTTCTATTCTCAAATCTTGTTAAACCATGAGAAGTGGACAAGTGTACTTTATTGAAAATGTCAACAAGAAAATCCGGATTTAATTTTCCCTTGACTTAAATTAGGAGAAAATTGTAATTCCACATCACAAGACAACAAGAATGAGTTAACTAAGTTAATTTTACTTATTTGTTTCAATTAATTTTAGCCGAGGGCCTAACTTGAATTATGTAGAGTGGTTCCTAAATTTTAGGAGCCTAGGTTGAGTTTAATTTGAGTTGTAATAGTTTAATTCAATTAAACTGAGTTAGTGTTAGTTAAACTAATTCCAATTATTCAAGGAACTAGTAGGAGGTCTAGTAGTGGGGTGAAACTTCATGTGTTCAACCAGTTAACTGATAAATCAGCCATAATTAACTCATGCATGCATGAAATTCAAGTTACCCAATTGGGTTTGGAGTTCAAGGGCAGTTTACTATTAGTTGTTCAATTTTCCGAGTTGTACAAGTGGTGCATGTAGTTAGAGAAGGGTCTATAGAAATTGTGCAATTCAGGATGGGAATTTCCCTAATTAATAGGGGGCTAATTCCTTGAGAAACAACGCAAGGAAATAGGAGCTTGGTAGGGAGAAGAATTGGCTAAGTATTGGCCAGAGTTAGCTTGTGAGGCAATGAGATAGATTGTACTTGTGCAAAGATTGTTCGAGTTGAACAAGAATTGTATTTTCTTCTCTATTTTTCTAATCTAATGCAATATACATATAGGAAGGGGTTCAAGAATCAAGCTTTCCCCTTAGATGAATCTCTAAGCATATGTGATTGAATCTTGCCTCATGTTTTGTGATTTCTTGATCGATTAATTATTTCCATTGATGAGTAGAGTAGATTCAAGTCTTTTGTTTTAGTGAATTACATAAGGAATTTGAATCTACAATGAATTTCTACATGGTATTAGAGCATGAATCACAATAGAATAGAAGAATTTGAGTTTGTCTTTGCAGGTAAATCAATTTTCAAGATCATTCTTCAGAGACAACAAGATGTCATTCTATGTATTGAGAATTGAGCTTGCCCTTGAGGGTAGCCCAAATTATATTGCTTGGAAGGACAGGATGGAGGCAATGTTGGAAGATAATGGGCTGAAGGAATTCATATGCGATGATATTTCTAAACCTCCAACAATTAATTCTCAAGATCTAACATATTGAAAGAAATGTGTGGAAAAGGTGAGGAGGATCGTACTAGAAGGAATTCAAGATCACGAGATTGAACCACTCCTTCCTAGGGTTTGTTAAAAATACTTCAGAGGACTCTTCTGAAGGGTGAGCTTATATGACAAGCATATGTTATCCTCATCAATCTTGTGAAAAAGTAAAGAGGCACTTTCCAGTAATGGTGGGGGCAAATTGGGAAAATATATTCATTTTACATTCACCATAAAGGCAGTATGTCGCTCTTGAACACAACACTCTATCACATTTATGTCCAGGTTGGGGAATCCATTTGTCTTACAGTTAATAGAACCCCATTGAAGGTCTTTATCTAGTTTTGAGTATTATCGTTGAGTCAAATGCTTCCAAGTCAATTGTCGTGTCACTATGTGTTTAAGAGAAATTCAACCTCAGTTCATGTTCCTTTGCAAATTTTAGCATTCTATCATGTTGGCCATCCTTGGGTCAATCCTTGCAAATTATTCTTAAAAAATTGACATTATGTTTCGTGTCATAGGCTTTCCTGCAACGGGTCATTTCCTATCGACTTCATCTCATTATCTAGGAATTTGATCTAGAAATATTCAGTACCTTGAGGTCTATATGCCTTAATAGCAAGTTTCTCACCTTCAACGACAGGTTCTCATCATTGGACTTCGATCAAACGATTATATGAGTGTTTGAATTCATATAATCTATTCACACTTCATAGATTGTACTAGAAGTACCTTGACAACCGTTTTCATGATTGATGGTTTCTCTCACATTTGTTAATGGTTCACATCATTGACCAGTAATCAAGTGGTTTCTACCATGTCCAACTTCGAGACATTCACTTGCATGGCTAGATTCACTCTACGAATCGAAATATGGAGATGAAGACCTTGGATCTAGTTTCATCAATTGAGGCTGCGAGGTGTTTTATATTCATGATTGTGTAGACAAATTCATAGATGATGGTTGCATCCATTCTGTGTTTACCATTGATATCATTCTTGATTTTTTCCATACTTGTTCATTAAGTTAGTTTTACTATGATTATGGGAATGCCTACCTCACTGATGATTATATATATTGCATTATAATCCTTGAATGATTCTTCCAGGTTTCTGTCCAATGTCTCTGATCCAACCTTCGGCATGATAAAGCACTTTAATCTTTAAAAATTAATTCTCATACTTCTCTCTTTAGGGGGCAATTTGTTACACGCCATTTTGCAACCATAACACTTGACTGATAAAATGGATCTCTTGTCATCCGTAAACATGTTCCATTGCACTCCCTTAGAAGTCAAACAATCAAAAACCCTTGAAGAAGATGTGAATTTTGGGTAACATGGCTTTTACAACTTTTTAAGTATGACTTGCGCACTTTTCCTAGTTATTTTTCGCACTTGTGCAGTTTCTATCCCTAAAATTTGTGTAGAAATGTGCTTTGTCTTCCACTATAGATTGCGGAGTCAAGTCAAAGAAAAGTAAGAATAAAAAGTGAAACTCAAAATCTTAGTTGGTCAAATATATCCCAACTTAAAGCTTTTGAGGTCATATCTATTCAAGCCATACCCCTCAGATCATGGAGCTAATTCCATTTCATCAAGGAACCCTAATCCCCCAATTAGAGGATCTCATCCTTCTCTTTTGGATTTTAAACTTCAGGTTAGAGGGATTAGGGAGTTCAAAGAAGATAGACTTATGTTGTTGGATTTATATTAGAAGGCTTATCAGCTAGGGGGAGGGTTGAAGGCATTTGGGAGGAACCTCATGGCATCAAGGCAGAGGTTGCAAGGCTCTTCTTTAGCCTTGAATTAATACAAATGAATCCTTTTTTCCATTGTATTGTCTTACTGAAATGATGAATGATTTATCTCTCTTCTGATATTCATTAAGATTATTTCAATTTCTAATATCCTTAAGCATTAGATTAATCATGTTTGAATTTTTATGTTTCATATGCCTTTGATATTTCTTATGCCTGTGGTTGCAAGTCTTTTCGAGCATTGAGAAGATACATCGAGACAGAGCAAAGATGTTCATCAAGCATTTCAGAAATAGGTAAGAGGCTTATTATCCTTCTCTTGTATTTAATTCAAATGAAGTAAGCTTAATAAAAGAGATATTCAATTGTATGTTTGTTTCTAGTTTCCTTTAGTATCTAGGGAGATCGATCTTGTCAGCGAGAGGGATTTATCCGCCTAAAAAAAGTACAAAAGATTCCATGCCCAAGCTTTCAACATTAAACAAAACATTGCAACTTTGAGTAGATTTAGTCGGTTGAATATTGTTATTATTCTTAAAGAAAGGCAATTTGAAAGACTTAATACTAGTAGATTCCTCACTTGACTTCCTCTTTAGTTCAAATACTTCATTATTGAGCAACTTCAAATATTTAGCCAAGATTTCCATGTCAAAAGAATATTTATCTTTATCTTTAATGGAAGAGGATTGAGTTATCTTACCATTGCCTTTGGTGTCTTTAGAATCTATGTGATCATCAATGGCCCCAATAGAACTCAAGTCCTTTTCAACAACAATTGCTTCTACAAAGTTCAAAGCCAATGACTCCTTTGCAACTCTTTTAACAATATTGGAAATATTAATAGGCAAGGAAGCTGTGTAATAATAGTTAGTGATAGTATCATCTGGTTGAACATCTACGGGAATTTATTCAACAAGCGTCTAAACCTTTGATTAAAATCCTTAACTTTTTCCTTCTCCCCCATCTTAATATTCCCGAGTTCTTCGAGAAACATGGCAGGAATTTTATCATCAACAAATTTATCCAAGAACAACTTCTTGAACTCCCTCCAAATATGGATTGAATTAGGTAGAAGACTATGATACCAAATTGTTGTTCTACCTTTTAGAGCCTATGGAAAAATTCTACAAGCAACATCATCAAAATGTACCTCAAGCATTCGCATATGCATGTAGAAGTTATTAATATGGTCCTCAACTTTCATCTTCTTATCAGGATCAAGATTTGAAAGAAAATCTTCTGGATGTTTAGGCATGCGATGAAAATCACCTGGAAGAGAAAGTGGCCCTTTGGCCATCCAATCCAACCATTCATCAACCATGTCTTCTTCTTCTCCCTCTTCACCCTCTGATTTTGAAAAGTCTTCCCCATCATCGTTCAAACCCTCGTTTTGATCAGGAAGTTCTTCTCTCGGTTGTTCTTCGTCAAAAAAAGGAAAGTATCTCCCATCTCCTTCTAAATCCTCCTCAGTGGGTGGAAGGTCCCCTTATTGATGTGTTCTTTCAGTAGAATTAATTAATTCTTCAAGGGTTGCAATAACTAGATCTTCCACTGAAGAAATCAATACGTTGTGAGGATTTGTTTCTTTCTTTATTGTCTTATGAGGAAGAATAGCAGAGATAGGAAGTAAACCAAGAGCTTTTGCAAACTGACAAGTAATAGGTTGGATTGTCTAGAGTTGATCGTAAGTGACTTCAAAATCTTGTTCCAAAATTCTATGAGAGGACTCCCCTATCCCAAAAATGTGAGTTGGAGTTACACTCCGACCGTTACTACCTTGCATGGATGGTTGGTTGTTATGATGTGGTGAATCGCCAGCCATAAAAAGAATTCCTCCCTTGAGCGCCATAATCTTGATGGTGTTGGATCCCACCAACATATAGGGGATCTCCCTGATGTGAAGTCCCAATTATACCTCACGTTGTTTGGTATAGGATCCCCATTTGAAAATGTGGCCCGACTGCCATATACTTAAAGATTTGCCTTGAATGCAGTCATTAGCATGAGAGAGAAAAAAACATGTACTTTCAAATGAGTAAATATGCCTTGTGAAATGTTCAATTGTGATATGTATCCAGGTTCTTCCACCAGAAGGGAAGAGAAAGTTTGTCTTTAGAAGAAAAGTATTAGTACTATTCCAATAAAGACACACATGCATACATATGAAAGAATCATTAATTTTCTAATGAAATAGTTCACATGGACATAATGATCACTAAAACAATTACAACACACATTCAATAGGATGAGAACCAAAGCCAATGAAATAGTTCAATTTCCTTAGTACATATGAACAACACACATACTACAAACATATAAAGAATCATCTTATAACATTCACAATATATGCATGAAAGTGTGTTGGATCGATGAGCTTCAAATACTAAGTGAAAGTTCCAGGATACATGCATACAGTGAGACACTATTAGCTGAAATGGTGGAGCATTAAGCCACTACTTTCTATCCAAAAGAACAATATTTCTCTCTAATTCCCAGTTAGAGAAGCCAAGGTTGAAAGTATTTTCTTTGAGTAATGAGGCTTATTTTATAACAAGAGGAATGACCTTTCATACTCATCGTCTTGGACTATGCTCATGACTCTTGAACTTCTAACATGACCTTTTGACTTCCATGAGACTTTTTTACTTTTCCTCATAGCTCTTTTGTCCATATATGACTCTTGGAATTCCACATATTTACATTTACAATATTTCCCAAAATTACATCATCATTTTCCACATCATCATGTGACGACAACATGACAAGTCATAGATAATGATGACTTGAACTCATAGTGACTTGTAACATGGATTTATTTGAGAGGTGACGACACTAGCATTATGTCTTCAATACTTGTAACATACCTTGCATTGTTGTTTCCTTCTACCCTCCAAAGGGTCTTGAGAAATCATGAAGTCTTCCTGAGTCACTGATCATATGGGCCCACCCTTCCTTCAACTATTGTAACAAGGTATCTTTGTGCCCTTTATCTTCAAGAAGCTTCCTTGGGCATATTTTCTTGACAAATCTCCTCACATATCTTTGACATGCTTTACTTAACAGTTGCAAGTATATATCACTCATGACAAGCAAACATTAGCTCAAAAATATCCTACTCTATCATGTTTCATGCAAATTTTCTAATTGTGGCTCAGCAATGTGCAAAGAAGAGAGGGAGAGGCCTTTTGGGTGCAAAGGACACTTGCAAGAGACATAGGAGGGCTTCAATACTCAGTGAAACTGCACTATGCGCAATTCTGGAGGAGGAGGAGGCAAGGTGGTTGCAAGTCATAGTTGTAAGAGGAAATGGAGTAGGAGTGTTCACTAAACATGCACCATGCACTAGGGAAGAAGGTCAGTGCCACAGGGAGGGTGCAAGTCATAATCACATGGCACAGGGGGAGGCTCCACTGTCCACCGGAAGTGCATAGTGCACCACACTAGTAGAAAGAGCCTTGATTGGCGTATGATGGAGAGATGAGGAAGGCCTATTGACTAGAAATGTGTTGTGTGCGAGAAGGAGAGGAAAGGGCTACACTAGCACAGGGCGTAGTTCTAGCTGGAAAGGAAGGTCTCCACTAAGCCTTAGAAGTATGCAGTGTGTTTTTCCTAGCCTAGAGCGCAGGCTTGCAAAGTCAGAAAAATGTCTAAGTCTGGAAGGGTGAAACATGGAAAAACACAATGAGTTAGAAGTATAATGAAGCATGACACATCTCAACTCGTCAAATAACCTTAGATAGAACCCAAGACTGAGAAATATACATCAAAGCTCCAGTTCACAAACATTCTCCAAGTGTAACAGACAAATTGTGTGGAGTTACGACAAAAAAATGTCATTTTGTGACTAGAAAGTGTACTACTTCAAAATGTATTATTCCTTCTCTTAGTGATCCTACAACACTTAAGAAGGAACACAGACACTTGAAACATGTGTAAAAACATAAAATGATACTTGATGACCAAAAGTGATACTTCACATGACAGAAAATAAGTTCCAAAATTCGAATATAGCAAAATTTTAGAAAGTGTTATAGTAACGACAACATGAAGAAAGCATGTCTATGTGTAAATACAATGACTTTGAATTACAAAGTCGAAATAAAAAAATAACATTTTTAAAGAAATTTTTAATGATTTTTAATGAATGGTTTAATTCATTTTGAGAAATCAAAATCTATTTTCGACGGTTTTTTAAATAAAATTCTACAAGATTGTAAATGCTCATGTTAACTTTAAATGATATTAATCTAAATTATAACAAACTAAATCAATTGACAAAGACAATAACGACATTGCGTACAACTTGTATTTTTTAAGACACATATAATGTAAATGAAAGGAATTTGGCTAAGCCAAAAGTACTTTTATTTCGAAAATTTATAGAACCTAAATTGAATTCCTTGATCTTTTTTCTTAACTTTAAATTTTAGCAATCATGTCAAAGAGTTATATATATATATATAATATATTATATATATATATATAAATAATATATATAAATAATGGTTTTATGTATTTATTATTAGATATTACAGTATACAAGTTTTGAAAACACATTATGAAGATAATTTATAATTGAAATTATATATCTTAAAAAGTTAAGACTTTATTCAAATAAAAGTGCAAGCTAACTTATTCCAATAAAAGTGCAAGCTAACTAAATCCAAAATCCAATTGAAATCCTTGAAATTATTAGGCTATTAGATTATTCTTAGACACGTCTGAAAGCTAAAGCTTGACCAAACTCCTAAAATAAATATAAACCCCCTTATAAATTACATGTGGTTAGCCATGGATGTTTTGCCTTAGTTGATTTCCATAGGAATTAGGACCATTTTTAATGGTCTGATTTAGTTTCACCAAGTTTTCTAACTTACATATAAATCTAGTAATAGTCACACTCAACAAATTGGCATAGCGATTAAATGTTAGCAACTTTCTTAATTAGTTGACGGAAAGGGGAATGTGCTTATTAAAATTATTGCTAACAAAATACAAGTGTTCTAGACTGGCATCTTTGATACAAAGCCAGGAAGACAACCTTCTAGATAATTATATGTCAGATCCAAATGCTTTAGATTAGTGCATTTTGTGAGATCATTTAGGACATTTCAGAGATTCTCTTTTGTGGTTAATTACATGAATCAAGTCTAGGGAGGGATAATTTCAACAATAGTTACAAGGAGGGGGAGAACAAAGTGATATTAATTCAAAGGAAGCTATGAAATAATTTTTATACTTTTATGGGATGTATTATCAATGGAATTATATTTAAAAACAAAAATTGCATATATTTTTCTTGTAATAGTTTGGAGTTTCTTTTATAATTTTCTAAAATCTCCTATTTTTTTTTAATTCGAGTTGACTCAATTCCTAGATTTAATCAATTTTTTTTACTTTTGTGATGTTGTTAGAATTACATTTAAAATAGCATAAGTGAACATATATGCATGTCGTAATGAAAAAGGAACATGACAAAAATCAACAACATAAAACACAAGACGTTGATAACGAAGTTCGTCTAGGAGGGATTGCGTCTCTGGGCCCCAGTGTCAAGATGGTGTAGGCCGCTGCATTAAGTGTTGTCAATAGTGATAATGTACATAGGTGGTGACGTTGCTATCATACAAGGAAAATGCCCTCATGCAGGAGTGGCTCCATGAGATGTTCCACTACAGGAACTCTCACGCACAAAAGGACTCCTATCAGTATGACATAAACTCATACATGATGATAATGAGCATCCCGCCAACATGGCATCAAAGGGATCTTAATGCAAACATACATGGTGACACATGAGTATCTTGTCAACACGACAACAAAGAGATCTCAAACAAAACATGATGAATCGTGACAACAAGGACATCCCACAGATGATTACTCGTTAGGTCAAGCGGGAATCATGAAACAAGGAAGAAAACAAGATCCCACATCAAACATCAAACAGGGATGTATGCAGCACAATACATCTCATAGCAAAAGAAGTACATGAACACACTGCATATACCTGGCATCTTGGGGCCATTTGAAGAAAAGGATGTCAAACCGATGAATTTGGTCGTACCATCAATATCGCGGTATCGGATCTCATAGAAATGACTACTCGCACATTGAATGTTGACACCTGCACTCCACTTTGAAGAGTGTCCAAACAATGAAATGATCAAATGGAAAATATGAATGCACAATCATATTTGTGGCATCGAACAGGGTAAAATTGACTGTCAAATTTATGAATTCTGAGAAAGTGGAACTCGGGGGCTACATGAATATTTTAGATTCCCCCTAGATTCCTCAAAGATTCCCTCCTCTGGTCATCTGAAGATCTGCTGCTCATATCAAAAGTCTGACTGTGCCATCAAGTTCGTGTCGCCGAGAGGTGTAAGATCAACATAAAATTTATCCAATTTGGACACTAGCAAAATTTTGCCCTCCTGAGAATTTGGCTCAATCATGGTTATGCCTGCGCTTTTCCCAGGTTCATGGTTCTACCTGTAATAAATTAATTAAAAATGTTGTCTTGATTTCCATGCCCCACCTTGGCCTCCACGCACTAAAGAAATGAGGGTTTTAATAAATTTCATGGGTGTAAATTACAACATGAGGGTTGTTAGCCCATTGGTGAAGGCACCAAATTTGGCGCGGGCAGGTTGGGGGTTCCAACCCCACCGACCCCCCTACTTGGCACATTAACACAACTGATTTTTTTTAATAAGGCGTGGTTTGAATGGGCATGCATTTTTATGTTAATTGTTGCAATGGATAACCCGTTACAATTTGATATGGCGTTGTATTGTTTTAAAGGCGCATAGATGTTTGGTTGTCGCACTAAATGAGGGTTGGTGTATTAAATGTGGGGCCGCCGTGTGGGTGGGGCTGGTGGATCCGCTGACCATGGGTTCAACTCCCACCGGCTCTGTATACATATAGTATGGAGGTTGGGGTGTGGGCCGAGTCCAACGGAGGTGGCCCGCCCACCCCGTATTAAGTGTTTAATATGTGGTATGGTTGGTTTGGCAGGGGTCATTACCTATCGGCCATTTTAATTAAAAATTTTGGTTTTTAAATATATATGTTGGTCGTTGGGGGGGTGGCGGGGTTGGTGGCCTGCCACCCCATCTATCTATCTATATATATATATATATATATATATAGATATATTATTTTTAACTTAAAAGATTTTTTTCGATTTTGTCTAATATAAGGGATACTAGACAAATTAACGATCCAACAAGTTTGCCCGATTTCAAGAGCTAGGTTTCATGCCCCGAGGCCGGTCAAATTGTAAAACACTTAAACCTATCCCATAACCCAACTTTGACCAAAACTTTAACTGGATCGTTATCCCTCATACGAGATCGGATTGACGAACCATTTGCACCATTCCGATCAAGATGACAAGATCTACGCTCTGGTCTTGGTTCAAAAGAGTTCTAATCACTTTGATTTTTGAGTTTCCATAAGCCCTATTTGTCCTGTGTGTATCCCTAGAGCCACCTAGATCAATCCTCTCTAGTGAAGAGATTTTGGTCCTCCAAAAGCATGAAAAATAATCTGCAACTTCTCTGTACCTTGTTTGCATCACAAGCGTCGTGAAAAGGTCTCGCTTCCATCTCCTTCATCTTTGTTCTTCAAATCCTTAAGCGATGAGCCGACATCTGCAACCTCTACATACCTGTAGTACAATTCGGAAAATTACACACTTGATTTACATGACCAACTAATGACCCAAGCATCCCATACTTGCCACGAGTTTATAACACATACTCGATGGTTAAGTTTATATCAAAATGGAAATAATACCCCAGCTATGAAAACAAGGCCAACATATCATTGTTGCTTCAACAAGTGATGGAAAACACATCATTACTGCAACACATGATTTACAAAAATAAGGCCCAACACTATTGTTTCTTAGACAAGTGATAGAAACACGACATCACTTTCACAATTTAAAATGCAACACAAAGTAAGACTAGACATCATTGTTGCCTAGAAAGTGATGGAAAACACATCATCACTTCTACATCTTAAAATGCAACAAATGATTTACAAAAGAACAACCATGACAAGCTAACATATTTAGAAACCATTTTTCACTTATGAATGGATCGCCTCCTTATGGCGCATTTGCTGATCGAACAATCGTTTCATCTGGTTCATGCATTGACACTTTTTCTTTAAGTCGTTGCTCTGGATGGAGCCTCCAACATGTGGCTCTTTGATGGCCACCTTTGTTGTAATGACTGCAATACATCTTCTTCCTGCAGATCTTCTTAACATATTTATTTACCTGTTGTTGAGAGGGTCTTTCATGTCTCCTCCTTTTGTGTGCTGCTATTCTTTTCCAACACTTAGAAAATGTATGGATATGTAATCCACAAAAGGTACATGTTTTGAGATTCGATGATTTAGGTTCATCTTTAACAACATGATTATAATTGAAATGAACATTCGAATATCGAGACTGGTTATACCTTTCCTTGCTGTCTTTAGTGTCATTATGGCAATGAGAGCTTGCCTCCGCTCTTTCCCTCCAGTGGGCACTACCATGGGATTATGGGGATGTGATCACATCATTCTCTTTCCTCGACGATTTTGAAAACATCTCAGAAAAATCTAACACCCTCGAGCATTCTCCTTCGATGTATCCCAAGCCTGCAAATTGAGGTCTCTGTACAACCTCCAGTGGTTGAGTTATGCCTTGGTTATTATCACCAGGTTATTTTTCCTCCTTGTACCTCATCCTGGTAAGGAGCCTGATGTTTGTCACTGTAATTGGTATCTCCACTTCTCCAACAGAAATCATACTATGTGAATACGAAACTGAAAGGAAATCAACCTCTTTTACCTTCTCTGTCGAGTTGGAAAGAACTAATGACAGCTGCTCATCCTCTGTTGTTGGTGGTTCACTGTCTGTCTTGGTGCATTCCCTAACTTTCTTTCCGATATACCCAAGTGATGCCTGACGGGGTAATTCTTCTACTTTGATGGGGTTGACAATGCCTTGGCCATTAATGCCCAAGACTTTTCCTTCATACAAAATTCTCTTCAACAGTTTGGAGCCAATTCCTGTGGTATGATTTTCAAAAACAACGAAATCATCATTAGGAAACATATATGAATTTAGAGAATTACTTTCTACCTCACATGGGTCACATTGTAGCTTTTCCAAGGCCTTGTCCTTAGCTTCCAACTGTTTTAACAAACTCTGGTTTTCCTCTTTCTCTTAATGTAGAAGCATCTTCAATTCAACATTCTCTGTTTGAAGATTCTGTTTGTTGTACTTCAGTTCTTCCAGGGTCTCTTCCGTGGCTCGCAACTGAAACTGCAATCACTCATTTTCCTTTGTCTCTTTTTGTAGAGCTTCATACATTACTTCCACCCTTTGGGAAATTTTGAGCATGGTCTCGTACATCACTTTTTCATCCTTTGTCGTTGCATGTTCCATTGTTCACACTTGCAATTCACACCCACGCAAAGACCGCTCTGATACCAAACTTCATCCGAGTTGACTCAACTCCTAGATTTAACCAAGATCTTTTACTTTCGTGATGTTATTAGAATTTAATTTAAAATAGCATAAGTGAAAATATGTGCATTTTGTAATGAAAAAGGAACATGACAAGAATCAGCAACATAAAACACAAGATGTTGATAACAGAGTTCGTCCAGGAGGGACTACGTCTCCGGGCCCTGATGTCAAGATGGTGTAGGCCGCTACATTAAGTGTTGTCAATAGTGATAATTTACATAGGTGGTGACACCGATATCATACAAGGAAAATTCCCTCACACAAGAGTCACTCCACGAGATGTTCCACTACAGGAACTCTCACGCACAAAAAGACTCCTATCAGTATGACATAAACTCCTGCATGATGATAATGACCATCCTGCCAACATGGCATTAAAGGTATCTCAATGCAAACATAACATTCATGGCAACACATGATTACCCATCAATACGACGACAAAGGGATCTCAAACAAAACATGATGAATCATGACAAAAAGTACATCCCATAGATGATTCTGTGTCACATCAAGCAGAAATCATGAAACAAGGAAGAAAACAAGATCTCACATCAAACAGGGATCTATGCAGCACAATGCATCTCATAGCAAAAGAATTACATGAACACACTGCATATACCTCACATCCTGGGTCCATCTAAAGAAAAGGATGTAGATACTGAAGCTAGTCGTACCATCAATCTCGCGGCATCAGATCTCATGGAAATTACTACTCGCACATTGAATGTTGACACATACACTCCACTTTGAAAAGTGGCCAAACAATGAAATGATCAAAGGGAAAATTTGAATGCACAATCAGATTTGTGGTGTCGAAGAGGGTAAAATCCACTGTCAAATTTCTGAATTATGAGAAAGTGGAAATCTGGGGCTACAAGAATCTTTTAGATTCCTCCTAGATTGCTCAAATATTCCCTCCTCCAGGTCATCCGAACATCTACTACTCAGTTCAAAATTTGGACTACGACATCAGGTTCGTGTCACTGAGAGGTGTAAGATCGACATAAAATTTGTTCAATTTGGACACTCGAAAAATTTTGCCCTCTTGAGAATTTGGCTCAATCATGGCTCTGTCTGCTCTTTTCCTAAGTTCATGGTTCCACATGCAATAAATTAATTAAAAAAACTGTCTCCATTTCCATGCCCTGCCTTGGCCTCCGCGGACTAAAGAAATGAGGGTCTTAATAAATTTTGTGGGCAGAAATTACAACATGAAAGCTATTAGTTCGTTGGTGAAGGCACCAAATTTGGCGTGGGCAATTCAGGAGTTCCAACCCCACCGAACCCCCTACTTGGTGCATTAACATAACTGATATTTTTTTAATAAGGCGTGGTTTGAATGAGTGCGGATTTTTATGTTAACTGTTGCAATGGATAACCCGTTACAATTTGATATGGCGTTGTATTGTGTTAAAGGCGCATTGATGTTTGGTTGTTGTACTAAATGAGGGTTGGTGGTATTAACTGTGGGGCCGCCAAGTGGGTGGTGTTGGTGGACCCGCCGGTCGTGGGTTCAACTCTCACCGGCTCCATATACATAAAGTATGGAGGTTGGGGTGTGGGTCGGGTCCACCGGAGGTGGCCCATCCACCCCATATTAAGCGTTTAATATGTGGTATGGTTAGGCCAGTGGGGGTCATGGCCTGTCGGCCATTTTAATTAAAAAATTTTGTTTTTAAATATATATGTTGGCCGTTGGGGGGTGACGAGGTTGGTGGCCCGCCACCCCATAATTAATATATATATATAATATATATATATATATATTATAACTTAAAAGTTTTTTTGATTTTTGTCTAATAGAAGGGATATTAGACAAATTAACAATCCAACAAATTCGTCCGCTTTCAGGAGCTAGGTTTCATGCCCTGGAGTCTGTCAAATTGTAGGACACTTAAACCTGGCCCACAACCCAACTTTGACCAAAACTTTTACTGGCTCATTCTCCCTCATACGAGCTTGGATTAACGAACCATTCACACCATTGTGATTAGGACGACAAGATCTATGCTCTAGTCCTGGTTTGAAAGTATTCTAGTCACTTTGATTTTTGAGCTTCCATAAGGCCTCTTTGTCTAGTGTGTGTCCCTGGAGCCACCTAGATCATTTTTTATCTTCAAATTCTCAAACCAAAATGGGATTATGTTGTTCTGTTATTTCTCATCATGAATTAATAGATATACCGTTTTTTTCAGGCTGGAAAAATAGTAATTAAACCACTCACCATTTAATAGAGATTTTAAATGAGTATAAATTAAATGTTTTACGGTAAAGATTTCTTGCCTTATGAGAATATGGAAATTTGTGTATATTTTTATTGTAAAGCATTTATTATCTAAATATATAATGTAGACCCTCACCCTTACGGCATGTAATAATTGTGTTTTCATTATTATTAATTATTTCAAAATTTATAATATAATTTATTTTTATATGACCACCTTATGCATTAAATTTTCCCTGGTCTGAAGTCTCTAAAATGTTTCTAACTTTAACTTTAAAGGACGTTGCTTTAACTTTCGACCATTTTGAATTATTTCTCAAATAATTCAAAATGTTGACATTTTAAGGACATTGCTTTAATTTTAACTTTTAAGGACCTTGCTTTAACTTTTAGGGACATTGTTTTTAACTTTTGACCAAAATGTTGACATTTTAAGGACATTGCTTTAATTTTAACTTTTAAGGACCTTCCTTTAACTTCTAGGGACATTGCTTTTAACTTTTGACCATATGAGACGCCTTTAATGATTTCCATTTTAGGTGTAGAAAACATTTATTTTTAACCATTTTAGATATGTTTGCTTGATTTATCGAATGATTCCCAATTACCTATGAATTTTTTTGTTTTTTAATTGTGGACTTCTTTAATGATTTAGAAGAGTCATACGTGGTAAAAGGGAAATTATTTAACTTTTGTGGTTTTGAGATATATTTTTTTTCGTAATTCTCATTTTATATAAAGAAAATGTTTAATGTACTTAGGGATTATTTGGTTTAAAGTTTTTTTTTAAATGGATCAAATTTCATTCCAGCTGTAATGTTTTTTTCTTTTTAATTTTTGTTGCTAAATGTTTGGGGGTTTTGGATTAGTTTAAATATAAATAAAATGAAATGATATTTTAAGGTCTATGAGATTAAAAATAGTTTATGAAATCATTATTTTTCTGTTTTTCATTTTTTTGTAATTCAATCCTTTTCCGATTCAAATTGATGATGAGCTGGCCCAACCTTCCAACAATCCCCTCGCTAAAAAGATAATGCCAAGAAATTGATGCTAACATGTTCTCATAACTTTCTCTGGTGTCTTTGAATGTGTCACATTCCAAAATGAAATGTTTTTTCGATTCCACAGCCCCAAACATGCAAGATGTACACATCCGTTCTTCCCAAGCTTCTTTAGGCCTTTTCCATCGTCTTGTTTCATACCAAAGTTGATGTGAGTTGGTCCTTAATTGAGCAATAAGAACCTTTTCCCTCCACGAAATGCTAGCTGCAATGAACTATTTTTGTTGTAGATCACACGTAGGGTTGAATTCCTCAATGTAATATTTCTTCTTTCTACCCAACTCTTTGCCCCATACCTTTTTACAAAACTTCTCCATAACAAAATCCTTTAGCTCCTTGCTATTTGTGGGACAGACATTGAGGTAGATATTCCATTTTTGCATCCATGTGTAGTTTTGTTTCATCCATGTTTTCTTTCTTTCACTCATGCCTTCATTGAAGATAACATTAGGGCATCTACCTACTTTCATTTGCTTAATTATTTTTAGATATATTACGAGCCGTACCATAACAATTGCTTCAATGGGAGTTGCTCCTGTTTCACTCAACATTATCTCATAAGGCACTGAACTTTTTATTTTGAACTTGCTCATGATCAAGCGTTTTTGGATTTTCTCAATTTGTTTCCATTTTGAGACGGGAGTGTTGCTAGCCAACAATTCACACCCATATAGAATCACTGGAAAAACTATGAGTCCAAAAAAAGCTTTAATCGTTTTCCAATCCTATAAGTCTGCCTCGCTACATCTGTTTTGGAGAGCATAAATGATGCAGGAGCATCCAGTTCCGAGGAGACAGAAGGTGGTTGACGGTCTCATGGAGAGACAAGAGCACACAATCATACATGCATAGCTGGACAGGTGTTAGACTTGTCAGTTATTTTACTTTATTTTATTGTTTTATTTTTCAGAAGGTCGTTAGGACCAGGACAATTAAAATTGTGAACTGTTTCTTTTAAATAGGAATTAGTAACAGTAAAATAGATTGATAGTCAATTAGTATTTTTATGAATTGTGTTAGTTAGGAACAGTTAATGGTAACCAACAGCCTGGTAACAGAAATGACAGTTACCCAATTCTGTTGGGGCAGTTCTACCTGAACAAAGAACAATTGTGCCTCTGGGGATTAAAAGGAAAAAGCAAAACTATGTAAAGGATTCCTCAGACAGAGAAACGAAAGATACAGTCATTTCGAAATAAACATTTATTTTTATTTTTCTCTATTGAATCACCACTGTACAGACTAATTTCATGCATCAATACATAATTCTGTGTAACTAATTTACGTTGGAATAACAAGACAGAAAGGATTCATGAGAAGAGCAGGGCGCTGGCATATTTATATTACTTCCAAACAAGGAGTACGAAAGATTGTGCACGCAGACAAACCAACAGGTAATCCGTAAGAACCCTCACATTATTTTATGAACAAAGCAAATGCCGGAATGAAACCAAATATAATATTGTATCATTTCACTAAATTGTTATAAACAAAGCAAATACAGTCCAGGGCGTCTCATGCTCCTTCGAACAAAAACTTCATTAAAAACAGAACCTCGAAACAGAGTTTCGAACAAGTGAATGATACAATCGGACAGAACCCAAATAATTACCATAGCAATGAAGCACCGAGTAGAAACAGTGTGAACGAGGGTTCTATTAACCAAACAACAAAACTACAGGACGAGGGTTCGAAGCAACCGAATACCCATCTTACAAAGTTAACCAAACATCGACATACAGGACGAGGGCTTGAAGCCACCAAATACCCATCTTACAGAACAAGGGTTTCGACAACTGAGTAGCAATATTACAGAACGAGGACCGAAGACCAACGTACAGGACTGAAGGAGGGTTACACAGTCAAAAATACTATCTATTTCACCGCTCAGGTGACAGACTAACAACAAAACGAAGTCACAGAACTCTATGGCAAACTAATATGGAAAGACCCTACTGGTAGGAAAGGGCTGGAGAGTTGAACGACTGCCAGAGGCCGCGGAGGGTTTCAATCTACCGAGACAAGCTACATTGAGTCACCTGCAACGAAATAAGAGCCGATTAGTGCCAATACAGTCACAAATAATCATTAAAAACAACAACCGGATGAGTATTGGAGCGCAGAACCTCACCTGGAGCTGAGGAGGTGGAGTCGAGAAAACGAAACGACCACCATACCCTGAAGACCAGTAGCGAAGGCGTTAGGGTCGGAGAGATAAGGGATAAATAAGTTTAACAAAGAACCAACGTTTACCTTGGCAGCTGAGTTGAAGTGCGATAGCTTGGAGGAAACCCTGTCACAAGACCAACTCACAAATTAAACGAACAAAAAGGACATTTAAATAGCAGAATCTAACTAGCAAAGCCGTAAACCAAAAGATAAACACTGTGCAGAGAGGAGGGTGCCTCCATAGTCCGTTGAAACTCTACCTCAAGAGCAGCAAAGGGCCGAGAATGCCCATAGAACCAGCATTGAGACCAGAACGGTGAAGGTGAGAAAGCTCCCACAGAGCAGAACCAGAACTCGGCATAGTGGAAAGTGTAAAATGACAAATGAGCGGGACAGGGTTGACAAAAGGTAAGTGCCCGTGCGAGAGGAACCGACAGGTGGAAACCCTAACCGGCGCTACCAGTTAAACATCCCAATAAAATATCTGTTAAACGTACCCAGCATTAAAGTCAACAGTTAATCTATTTAAAGCGCCAAGTCTTGTCACTTGTGGTCGCATTGGGAACGGCGGGAGGCCATCAAAAGTGGTATCAGAGCTAGTTTCTTGAATTGGAACAAATGGAACAAGTGGAAGCTAAAGGAAGAGGAAGAGGAAGTGGAAGGGGATGATTAGTCCGTAGGATAGCAGATGAGGGACTTCGAGAGGAGATTCGCGTTTTGTGTGAAATATTGGCAGTGGTGGAGGCTGGGGGAAGGAGAGACCCAACAGATGATAGTGATGAAGAAGTAGCTGAACCAGAGGACGAGTTTGAAGGGGTGACACCGGAACTTCGATTGTTGAAGTCAGTTTTGCTGTCCAGTCATAAGCCAAGGCATGAGTTACCTACTTATGACGGGAGTTTGTCTGCATATGTGTTACTAGATTGGCTGAGTGAAGTAAATAAATATTTTGAGTTTGAGGAAACCAGTGAGGACAAACAAGTGAAGTTCGCCGCCACCAAACTGAAAGGACATGCGTCCTTGTGGTGGGATAGCATTCAGGCAGAGAGGAAGAGGCTACACGAACAACCTATAAAGAAGTGGGCCAGAATGGAGGCAAAACTGAAGGAAAAGTTCCTGCCAAAAGATTACCAGATCATGTTGTACAGACAGGTACAGAATTTGAAGCAAAGAGGAATGACTGTTAGGGAATTTACAGAGGAATTTTATAAGTTGAATTTACGAGCAGGGTATGTGGAAGATACCTCAGAAAAAACAACCAGATTTGTGAATGGCTTGAGGGGGGAGATTCTGGATGAAATCGGTATCCTCTCACCTCAAACATTGGATGAAGCCTATCAGTTTGCACTGAAGGCCGAGGAGAAAATTAACCGGAAGCAGAACGCCAAGAGAGGAGGTGGATCTGGCAGGGGAAAAGGCAAGGTTTTTGGCAGAGGTAGAAGTACAGGTTCAAATGAGGAGGGCAACAGTTCCAAATCTGCTGGCACAACAGAGAAGGACAATAGCACTAGGGAAGGACGACCAGCTCAGCGAGGGCGAGGATTTGGTCGAGGTAGGGGAACTGTCCAGCGCTATCGTTGTCAAAAATTGGGACACAAGTCATATGACTGTCCTGAAGGTGAACCAACAGGTGGGAGAGGAACTTATGTTGCTCAGCCGGAGGATGTTGAGGAGACACCTCAAGAAGCAGAAAACACACTAGAGACAGGCAAAGCTTTGGTGTTAAATAAAGTGCTGTTAAAACCAGCAAAAGAGGTTGCAGAACCAGATCAGCGAAAGGATTTGTTTCGCACTGTCTGCAAGTCACAGGGTAAGTGCTGTAAATTGATCATTGACAGTGGGAGTACCGACAATTTAGTAGCTGTGGAGATGGTAGAAAAGCTGGGATTAAAGAAACTAAAGCATCCTACGCCCTACAAAGTGTCGTGGATGCAGAAAGGGCATCAACTGTTAGTTGAAGAACAGTGTGAGGTGGAGTTTCAAATCGGTAAGTATAAGGACAAGATCCTTTGCGATGTCATGCCAATGGATGTCTGTCACCTACTGTTGGGACGACCTTGGCAGTTTGATAGAAGTGCAGTTCATGACGGAAAAATCAACTGCTATAAGTTTGTTAAAGACGGGATCAAGCATACGCTTGTACCCATCAAGGAGGAAAATATAGCAGAAGCTAGTGGGGTGAAAGCACTACTGTTAGGAGGAAAGGAGTTTATAAAACAGATTGAGGACAACGAGATAAATTTTGCTGTCATAAGGAGACCAAAGGCAGTGGTACTTCATACACAGATTTCAGATTTGCCCGAAGAAGTTCAGAAGTTGCTGCAGGACTTTGGAGGCATTGTGGTAGATGATCTTCTAGATGAATTGCCACCAAGAAGAGGTATTAGTCACTGTATTGACTTTATACCAAGAGCAAGCCTGCCAAATAAAGCAGCTTATCGCATGAGTCCTAAAGACCATGAAGAAATCAGGAAACAGGTCCAGGAGTTATTGGACAAAGGTTTGATTCGAGAAAGCATGAGCCCATGTGCAGTACCAACTGTCTTGGCTCCAAAGAAAGGAGGAGAGTGGAGAATGTGTACAGATTCTAGGGCTATTAACAAAATTACTGTTAGGTACA
>APFE031441052.1:0-25471 GCA_000404065.3 Pinus taeda
TATTCAACGTAAAATTCAAGCCAACACCATACAAAAGTCGAATAATGCTAACTGCAATTCAAACTTTCATACATAAACAATTTGAAGAAAAGTTATTGCTTAATACATAAGTAAAATAGAATTACGAGGTAAAAATACCATTTGTAATAAGTCCTGTTCATGTGTTTCAGCAATATTGATCTAGTTCCAATCAATCCAACAACATCTAAGAGTACAAAAGTGCAACTTCAATAGACTATGCCAGATAAGATAAAAATAAATCATGTTCCATTCATTTCACCAGAACTTCCTCAAAGGGACAGAAGTGCATTTTTTGAAGATTTTTTTTTTTTTTATTTTGGACCCCTCCCTAAATGCATGAGAGGGGTTTAAATATTAAACTATAAAAATAAAAATAGATTAGTACAAAAATAGTTGAGGAGGTTTAAACGACCTTCCTCAAATTATGCAAAATAAAACAAAAATAGAAATGAACATGCTCACTAACTCCTCTGTGTTTGATCTTTAAGATTGCAAATGTCCATCATGAGCTTGAGCTGTGTCGATCGAATGATTTCAAATTTCAACTTCCCAATGAACACGACATCAGTTAGTGCTAGCACCATTTTCTCCATGGAAGTAGGTAGGCATCATAGGGTCATCCACTAGTTGTGACGTTTCACTAAATGTCGCCAGTATGCTTCCCAGTTTAACCTTGTCATTTGCCTAATTGCTTCTCCTTTTTCTTCTATGGCTTGCCTCTGCTGTTGTTCGAGTTGTTTAAAATTTAGAAGAAAACCTGGAATGGACTCTGCCACCAGGTTCACGCTATGTAAATTTTCATTGATGTTCTCGATAACATTGTTTGTCATTGTTGTTGCATTTGTTGTTGCCTTTTCTGCCTATCTAAGCAGAGAATCCCACTCTGCAAATATAATTTCCTTGTGTGACTCCTCTAGTTTAGGCAAGTTGGCCTTTCTCCCATCTTCTGAATTCTGCCAGGTAATGAAGTCGGAGACTCTTTTCAAGATTTCATCGTACTCAAGTCTCATCGTGAGATCTTCTGGCATAATAGTTCCTTTTGGTGCATCAGCTGGGAGTTAAGGCCAAGTGCTTCAATAATAAACTGATCAATTTTCAGATTATCTTTATTCTGATTAGTTACTCGTAACTGTGTTTCCTTTTCTGCTAAGTTGGCTTGCTGTTTTATTTGCATCTGCTCGAATTCTTGTTGGAGCTTAGCTAATTGTGATTCCGCTTGCTGGTTGAATTTTGCTTGCTATAATTTTTGTTCCAACAACATAATTTTTTTTCCCTTTCCTTGAGCAACATTTTCACCTCTGTTTCTTTATCGATAGTCATTATATCATAGGCTCCTGCAAACTATGAGAGCCTAGTAAGGTTCTCGAATGGGTCGATGGGTGAGTCTTTCCATACAACATCCATTAGCTCATTATCAGGCGTAGAAGCAGCTATAGAATCCAATTTCATTTTATTCCTTTGTATTTTAACAGTGGCTTTATGGGCAGGGCTATACAACACATCTAAAGGAGGAATCTCCTCAATTCTCAAAACAATTTTAGAGGTAGGAGTGACAGGAATGTGCTCTACCTCTTGAGTATTTCCAGTTTTCTCTGTTGTAATTTCTTGAGTTGCTTTGTGTTGTGAAGTCTGCAGCTTTGGCGTTTGTTCATATGTATGGAGATTTCTATTAAAGTTCTTCCATTATTCCTCTAAATCAATCACTATGGGTTTTATTGGCTGGGTGGAGGTGGAATGAATTTCAGCCAGTTTTCTAGCTAAAGTTTACTCAGTTGTTTTCTCTTTAGATTGGGTTGTACCTTTTCTGAATCCCTGATTTTGCTTTTTACATTCTGTGATTGTTGTTTTGAGTGCTCTAACTCCCTCGTAGACTACTCTTTGGATTCTTCTTTAGAATCACCTTTAGAATTCTCTTTGGAATTTCCCTCTAGGCTTATGCTGGGAGTTGGCTCCCTTATTGGTTCAATAAGTAACTGGTCCAATGGGACCTTTAATAGCCTCCTTTCTCTGTATCTCTGAAAGGACTTGAGATCTCCTGGGTCAAAAAGTAATCATGCCATGTGTTTCGCATCTGTGAATGTCTCTTTCTATAAAAATATGTCATCAAATGCATCTTTCTCATGACTAAATACCTTTACTTTTACCATGGTGGTAAATTCTTTGGTAGTGCCAAATGGGTCATACTACATTCCTGGGAATTTAGGTAATTGTAGAGATAGCATGATCTCTACTTCTTTGAATGAATGCCCCAGATTGTGCAATGAAAATGCTCCACACAGTAAAGGGAATGTAGGCCAAATGGCATTTTTTGCGTCCTTTAATCCTTTGCTCAGCCCACACTTGCTAACTGTTTGATAGGCTATCTTTCTAGCCATCAATTTGTCCAGAACATAGTATGGGAGGACATGTGGTGAGGTAATGCTGCCAAATACCCTAATATATGTGAATGTTTCCTCCCCAAACCATCTGGCCACTAGGAGGATATCTACCTGGGCTTCTTCAGAAAACCTAGGTGCATCTCAGTTGTAAATATGTTTATGGATAGGCAGCATAACGCCATGACAAATTTTATAAAAAATGGTGGTGAAACTAAGACTCCCACATGTCTTTATGATATATATGAATGGGAAGTGGATGCTTGATAGTCCACTTCCATCCCATGACAAGAAATTTTGAACCAAAACAGACTGCATCCATCACATATGCACTCATAAAAAATGGAGGGTAAACCTTCAAAGGGACACTTATTTTTCTTCTATACTCCATTACTCTTCTTGCTAATTTATCAGACAAAATTTGGGCCCAATTAATTACGTTTGCATTTATGGCCGCATCTATCAATGTCAGCCATTTTTTCAGGAAATTTAGTGCTACCAGGTTTGCCAAACATCCTACATAGCATGGCCGTTGTAAAATTATGAGAGGGGGAAATAGACACAGTAGAGTAAATACCATTTTTGTCTTTTTTGATCTTTCCCTCATTATTTGACCAGGTCTGGGTGCAATCTATTGCGTCCTCGTTCTCTTTGGAAAACTTCTCAATGAATTGTTTGTTGTAGATGACTTATGGCTCTGGTAGGTGATACATAAGCCGTAGGTTGTCTGGTGAAAAAGATCCCATAACCTCATGGCTTCTAGTCCTAAATTCTCTTTTTGAGATGTCAGCCTCATCAATAACCCATTTAACCATATCTGTATAAGGGATTATCTTTGGGCATTGCAGTTATGCGATGCAAAAATGAGCATGTCGTTTCAAAAATGAGCATGTCATTTCCCACGTAGAGGTTCCTCCATCGCTGTTTCATGTAGTATCTGAAAATAGAGGAGTCATTTCTGATTTCTCAAACGTGACTACCTTGCCTTTCTTCACCATTTCTCCCAAAGAATTGCTCTGTGGATTTTTCCTAAAAGTGAAGAAAAATATCAGTTATCAGATATACAAAGATAAAAATGAACATGAAATGAATAATACAGATAGCTTTGCAAAGGTGATAAGAAAGGAGTTTTATTTGAATGCAAGTAAGAATATATCGTATCACGTTGAATGGCTTTGCGCACATAAATTCCATTAACCTTCACTAAATGCCCACTAATGTTTCGTTATCTCTTAGCTTTAATTCTCATAAATGTCCACATCATATGTTGGGAAGAAATATTCTAGGGTGGCGAGCCTTTGAATTGCGACAATGTCGATTTTGCAATTTGTGAAGCAATATCACAGATCGCATTATCGCAAAATGCATTATTTGCTTTTCTTATCGTCTCTTATGTTTTTGCAAGATGCGAGATGCGAGCTGCTCATTTATTGTTTCTAAAACATATCTTATTTGTCAGGTTTTCTATGTAAAGTCCATTTTACTAAGTGACATACCTAAACATTTGTTCCTAACATATCTTGGGAGTGGGCCTAGGTCTTGGTCACATTTCATAATTTTGACCAATGGTAAGTTTGCAGTGCTCTTTTACATGCTTGAAATGTGATATGGTAAGGGAAATGATGCGATCGCAATTTCGCATTTCACTTGTTTTGAGGTAACTTATTAAGGCATGCCTTTTATGAATAACAATATGTAATGTGAGACTTAGCGTTGATGAGAAAAGACTTAGGACTTAGTTTATATAAAAAATGTGATAGTTTTGAGGTATAAAGCAAGGGGTCCTCTTTTAATCGCTTTTCACTAGATTTGGTTGGTTAGTAAGGTTTTTGATGACGCTTAATCATGCGATATGCGGGAAGGCAAGCATTTACTAGTTCTTTTGAAAAGGGTTTGATTGATATCTTGTTTTATTCCAAAATTAAATAAGAAAATGCCTAAATGCTAAGTTTATTTTTTGGAAGGATTTTTAAAAGAGTCCCCATTTATTAATGTAATATTGACCACTATTATTAACAAATGGGGGGTTTTTGAATAGCACAACACCAGTATGGCCCAGTGTTGCGCGCAACTGTTTGACACTCCTTGGGGCCTCTAAATTGACTATGATTGTGATCTTTGCAGGGTCCACCATTAGTCCTTCCTTGCACACCACATGACCCAGCAAAATTCCAAAGGGGACACAGAATAATCACTTCTTCAGGTTTAGCATGATCTGATACCTTTAGCACGTATCCAACATTAAGAATAGACTGGCTACATGGTACTTTACTAAACAAACATTATCAAGTCATCAAAATATACCTCCAAGAATTTGTGAATAAATTATTTGAACATTGCGATGACCACGTGAGAGAATATTGCCAACACATTCTTGAGTCCAAACGGCATCACCGTATACTGGAAATAGCCCCATTCCGTCACGAAGGTTGTCTTTCACTTATCCTCTGGCACGATCTTAATCTGACGGTACCCAGAGAACCCATCAGTGAATGAGTAGGCCTCCTGTCCTCCAACATTATCCAATACGTCATCCGTAAAAAATGTCGAAAAAGGATCATGGACACAAGGATTGTTAAGATTCCTAAGATCTACGCAAATATGTATCTCTCCCTTCTCTTTCTTTTCTTGGACTACCATTGGGATCACCCAATTAGATTCCTCCACTAGTTCGATAATTCCTTCCCCAAGTATCTTATCCAACTCCAAGCAGACCTTTTCTTTATATTTGGGATTAAGGCAATATGGCCTCTGCTTAATCAGATTTGCATCCAGTTTCAAGGTAATTTTCATCATGCCCAAGTCTCCTATGATACCTTTCAGGTCCAAAAAATTGGTAGGAAACAAATCCTGATACACGTGGAGCAACTCAACAACTTTATCTACCGTGGCATCATCCCAGTAATCCCCAATCTTTGCAAATTTTGGCTCTGCTTCCATGCCAATGTTTACTTTCCTAGTTTTCAATGGTCCAGTGATGTCTAAATTTTCTATTTGTAGACCTTTGACCTCACGATGGTCCTCTGCCTCTAGAATATTGATATTCCCTGGATCTTCATCTTCCCCCTCAGCAATCATATTATAGCATTCCAGTGCATGGCGCAACTGGGTGCTCCAATCTAGTTGAGATAATTCCAAAGGATCCTGTGGAATTCTGAAGATCGCTGCTTTAACCTCTTGCATAGCTTCATCAATGCTTTCAAACCCATCTTCAAAACTAAAGTTCATTAAGAATCCTTCCCTTAATATATCCCACTCCGTGATGCCATGGCAGAGCTCTATTTCTAAGTACTAATTTATAGGGATTATATCCAAAGTGTGACAGAATAAATGCACCCATTCTAATTGTGGCTCTGTTCCATAAAATTTAGTCCATTTTGCTAAATGATCATGCAGATCATTCCTCCCATCATATTTCTCAGACAGCCTAACTTTTTGGTGGCCAAATCATAACCTCATCATTCTCCTATAATCGCTCCATTCATCAAAGTTGTCTTTGTGTGTACCCCACCATCGTGAGGGTGTAGCGCGCAGTGCCAAATCCGTTCTTGAAAGTGATGGTCCTCAGGTACTTATCTTTCAAATCCATCCAAAAAATTATCTACATCAGTTAAATGATCATAACAAAGTAAATTTCTTACCTCCGATGACACACATCATAACGATTTATTCATCATGTTGCAGTGCAACATAGATACTTCATGCAACCTATTCTTCCATTGCTCCAATTATTCATCTAAGTCTGAGGTATAGTAGCTTTCGCAGCCCCATGCAATTCATCCATCGGATGTTGGATTAATCCAGTCTTGGTCTTGTGCTGTAATTTTATAGATTTGATCCAAATCATCATCACTATCCTCATAGTCGTGGATCGGTTCAATATAGTGTGGTCCCTTTGTACGATCCAATGGTACTACAACACGGAGTGATTTTCTTTCAAACGACATTGTTCGCTTCTTCAAATTTATGACCCCATTCATGTCAATAGCCCAATCAATTCCAAGGAGCGTGGAGTAGGGATTGTTTTCATCAACAATTTATATCACTTCAAAATTAGTTTGCGCGCTCGCACCTTCTATATCTACGATAACTCCAAGCAAACATCCCATAGGGATAATCTTCTATTGGTTCTCCATCTTCAACTGAATAAGAGACCATTGCAGTGTAGGTCTCCCCATTCTATCCAATGTCTATTTAGGTAAAACGTTCGCATCAAATCCCAGATCCAAAATAACCTGGTCCATCTCATAGTCTCCTATTTGCGCGGTGAGTCTTATCTTGTGCCCTATTGTCATCTTACGTTTTTCGATCTTTCTGACTACATGGTGTCCTTTAGGAGAATTTTACTTACCAACACACTTATTTATCAACTCATGTATCCCCTTTACATCCTTTCTATCGTGCAGTAGTTTCATACAAGTCTCTAAGAACGTGGTGAGTAAAGAGGGATCAATTTCTATGGGCGCACTAGTTTTTGGTAGCTTGTCCTAACTTCCTGAGGTGGATGCTTCAGTGAATATTTTCTTTTCCTCCATAAATTTCCCCTTAATGTGTTCTAGATCGTAGCCAACTTTCTTTTCTGGGGCCTTGCAGACCCACCCACTTTCATCAGGTTTCTTTCCTTTATCGTCACCAGTCGTTATTCCGCTTCTTAGCACAATATTCACATTTGGATCTTCCTCATGGGGCTAAGCCCTCATCATCTGCAACTTCTGGGTAGGCCATTGAGGCTACGCCTTCTTCTCTTGCATAATAGCTATCAACACAGGGCATTCTTCTATTGTGTGGTCAAACTGAGTGGAGTATTGACATGACAGGTGTGTCTGACTTGTACACTCTCGTGCATAGTGTCATAGTGTCCCGCAATTATAGAAAATGGCATGTCAACAGCCTCTACCAAGTCCTCCTCCTCCTCAGCCTCATCCATGCCCCTGATATCCTCCATGCGCTAACCCAGTGCCCTGATCTGGAGTTCGAGTTTCTAATTGCATTTAATATGTAGTCGCCCTTTCCATCATTAATTCATAGATTCGGCAGTGGCGCTCATCATGGTCCACTGATTTGCAGAAATCACAGAAAAATTGTTGTTGTGTCTACACAAAATTTTGTAGCAAGTTACAATTATCTGTTACATGTTTTCCAGCCACTTGAAAAATAGCTCACCATAACACGAGTCCTGCACTTGGGTTTGTTGGAGCTTCCTGCCTCAGGGGAATTAGTCCTCCCCCTGTGATATAATTTTTGAAGACAAGGCAGTGATATTTATCATGTCCCTGGATTTTACACTTGAGGCACCAGACTTCTCCGTGCACCTTTGGCCTATCCTCCTTTTCTTTATTTAAGCTCTGGAATTCCAAGCAGAGGTTCTGAAACTATGAGTGAATTTTTTGGACTCCCAAACATGCGTCCTGAATAGGTGTTTCATGCAATCTCGTTGTGATTTCTAGAGCTTGCGCCTAAGTCCGTATTTTTTTATGTGATAAAGCAATCCTTAGGTGGGGCAAGAGCGAGGCTATAAACCACTTGTGGTGCTAACTATCTGTGAGATGCATATCAGCTTCGTGGATTATGCACTTCAACATTTGATCTAACTCCCAGGGTGTTTCACCGACCCTCATCGTGATTTCCTTGAATCCAATTACTGATTGTGAGTCAGACTTAGGCTTACTGAATTCTTTGTTCAAAGTGGCTTGAGTGTCTGCTAATGACACCAACGAATTATTGGTGCAGTACTTAATGTACCATGTCAGCGCGTGATCTTGTAGAGTGGTAACCAACTGGGCCTTATTTATATTATCATATGTAATTTGTTGTGTTTTCCACATAGCCTTCACAACAAACCAAAACTAATTTGCATCCTCACTTCCTAAGCCCTTGAAAATTGGAAACTTCATTGTATTCAACATGTTGAACGGTGGCGGTGTGGCTGAAGGTGTATGTTGTGGAGGTGAATGTGTAGGTGGCATGGACGGATGATGTATTCACAAAAAACCTTGCCTTATTAACTAGATAGCACTCTGCAGTGAGGCTTGTACTACTCCCTCATCGTCACTTGAGGGAGGTCCAAACAATGGACCATATTCATGACTTGCTTGTTCTTGATTTCAAAAGCTTCATCCACTTCGCATAGATCCAAACATCAGCGCAATAGCATAACCCACTTTTCGCACAAGAGCATCTTAATCCAAGGATTCAAAGATCTCAAATACTTACCTTGCAGTCCTTTGAAGAAGCATCACTCTGCTTCGTTGTAGCTAACTAAGGTGTCTACCATGAATTCTATCACAAATCCTCCTATAAACTGATCAAGCCAATGATCAACAACGTGCGCGATCTTATCTTCAAAAGAAACCAACCTCCGCACTAGCTCAAAGGTCCACACTATTGGACCGTCAAGCCTCCACCTTCCTTGGTCCTCTACCAACTTAGCAATCCACTCGTATAGTTCGATCAGGAAGATCCAACCACTACTCTTTTGTCAGGCGCAAATTTTTGTTCTCCTGCACTGAAAATTTGTGGATCTTCCTATCTAAGCACTTTTCAATTTCCTTTTTGGTTGGATTCGAGTGATGCGACATCACACATCTCTTTATGCAGATATTGGTCCTGGCAATGAAAGCATTTGTTGGCTTAGGGGATATTGACCTAGGCTCTAAGTTAATTATACCAAACAACACCCTACACTACTAGCCCTTTCGGCATCGATCCGCGGTGCATGGACTGAAGTCTCACCCGAAGCAGTATGGGGGGATGCTGGAACTAAGTTTCCACACCCAGAGATTAGTGTGATGTCCTTCTATGACCTAGATCTTCCTTCGCATAGATCTCTAAGCCCTTAAGGCTTAAAGCTACAATTTCCCTCAGTTTTCTTATAGATCTCCGCGAAGGCTACGATCACCTTTTGTGGACCCTGAATAGACGAATTAGCTACTTACATGTACCATAGATTATCCTTAGGTTAGTGTTGGGTGCAGGAATTGCAATTAAGCAAACTCCTATACACTTAATTGTCAACTCGGGGGTTTCGTAAACTTAGAGACGAAGCACAGGAAATGCCAGAAGTGGTATGAAATTTTCCTATTCCTAATCCTACTTCTTAAAGGAAATGTTGCAAAATCAGTAAGAAAACAATCTTTAAGGAAAATGACACCAAAGAAACCCTAGTGCTAGAATGTAAAAGAAAAATTTGCAAGTAAATCAAGTGAAGGAACTTTCACACAACTGAAAGAAATGTTAAATGCTGGAATGAAATGCTATGTTTGTCTTCATATAGATGGCTAATTGCCTAACAAGTGGGCCCTTGTAGAGATCTGTTTCCCAATTGATTTGCCTTCTACACAAACATGTTCTTGTACTATTGTAATCTGATTGCACTAGTGCAAGTACAGTACCTCTATGTAAAAGTATATTTTAGCTTCCGTACTGAAGATTTACATCTTTGTGGAGCTGCTCTAAGCCTTAGGGCTTAGAGCACTCTGTTCCAGTGACAAGATACCAGCTCTTGCACCAAGGTAGAGTTTCCTTCACCAAAATTTCCAATTTATTTTCAAAAGGATTGAAAGACATGATGAAAGGAATTGCAATTGCAAAATAAATTATGAGATAAATTATCTATGGAAAAGAAATTCTTTAATTAACTAAACCTTGCAATAAAAGTAAACTTCGTAAAATGAAAGCAATTTGAAGTAATCAAAGCAGTAGTTAAAGTAATATGCATGTATCAACTAGCTTCGACAATCCACTTAAAATGTTCTTGTTCCTTGGTCATAGGGCATAAACTGCAAGTATAAAGTGTCTATGACAAATTCATGTAATCATTCTCAGATCCTTCAGAAATGTACTCTTAATGTTAAGGACGATTACTGAAATTAGCAATGCATTTTCTTGGAGAAATAAATGAAATGATAAGCAGGAAAAGAAATGTAATGTTTGTTGTGAAATAAATAATTGAACTAGAGTGCAGGAAACTACATGCACTGGTACAGGAAGAGACTTCCTGCACGACCCAAGTGGAAGAAAATCAAGACAAGAATTTTAGGTAAAGAGTTGTAGGAAAGAAATTACAGGAAAGAAATAAACTCAATCAAACTTCCAAGCCACGGATCCATTCACACTTAAATATGAAATGAACTTAACTTAGAAATTCAAAAATAAATGTAAGAACCATTCAAACCACACAACTACAAAGGGTAAATGTTCACACAAACTTTTCAAATGGTGAAAGCAAAAAGGGGTAAACAAGCTAGGTTGGTCGGGCCCTAGCCAACCAGCTCGTTTCCCGTTTAAGAAACGAAACGATTCAGCACTTAAGTACGCATAATATGTAAACTAAACACATTATCTAGATAACATGGTGTGTTCCTTGTATTAGTTGATCCGCAAATATACATGGTGGTGTGAGTCCAGCCCAAAGCTGAGGGTGATACAAAATTACATAGTAAATGAAATTATAGCTTAAGGATTTCTAACTTAGTTCTACCTATAGTATTTCGGCCTTAGCCATATTCTGCTAATTACAGCCATTTTCCTATTCAAGCCTTTCAGCCGAACAGACTAACAACCAATCATTACAAAATCAGCTAATAGTTATAATAGAATGGGAACTTCGTTGCCCTAGACAATCATTGGCAAATATCCCCGACTATGCGCCACTGATATCCATCCTCAGTTAGTCCGCAACCGAACTAGGAATCGTGGATCAAAACTTCTGCATGGAAGGATTCAGCTCACGGAGATCTCAGAACAATCATCGTTGGTGCTGCAGGAATATTCCTACACTAATCAAGCTAACGCATAATTAACACTTAGTTTCTCAATTGATTCCAGGAAATTAAACATAAGTTACAAGAGGTACTTAATAGGCATGAAATTATGTAAAATTATTAATAAAGCACTTTAATAAATCTTAATATAAAATACGAAGCATATGTAGGAATAGATAGTTATCTTGGACTACTGCAGGAAAGAGAGGGTTAAGCTGTTAGGATATTCCGACACGTAGGAATAGTTAAGTATAACTTGGTCTAGTAAAGAGTTAGGTAAAGTGTGTTTCTTTACTATGTACATTTGTAACTTACAATCCGACGGTCACGATATGTAGTGATCCGATGGTCATTCTCTCCTCGGTATTACCAACACTTGATCCGTGGCTTGACACCCGATTGGTCCATGAATTCTATTTAAAGCACATGGAGGGTCATTTGTAGGTTCACCGTGCATGAGAGAATCTTATGTAAATTTTCATTGTTTTATTAATAAATTTCCTGTAGTAGCCACATTGGCATAGGCCGTGGACTGTTTCCCTCTCTGAGGGTTTTAACCACGTCAAAATACTGGTGTATTGATCTGTGATCTGTTTGTGAGCAATGTCCTTTTGGTGTTCTGTCTGAGGAACTTACCCTGTAAATTCCTACATAAGCAGAGATAAAACAAAGGTTAAAGTTTATGGAAATGGGGTAAAAATAGAGCAATTTGGGACACCAACATCCTCCCATCCCGAAGTTGTTGTGTGTCCTCACACAACATTTTACCTTCTACAAAAAATCCTCAAATGTGAGTGTCCAGCTCTCAATCTTGAACTTCAATGCTTATTCCACTATCTTCGGATTTTTACCTCGGGCTCTTTTCAGCTGATTAGTCACCTTCTCGAGGCGTTTGTAGCATTTGGAAGCCCAATAATTCCATACTTTTACTTGTTGTTTCTTCTTTTTGACCTCTGCAAGCAGCTCTACCTCACTTTGCTTCTGCCAATTTTTCTCCTTCATGACCTATTTCAAAGCCTCAAGGTCATGAACTTTATGCTTCAATTCTAAAATTTGGTTGTTGAGGTAAAGAGTAGAGGGTTCCATGCTCAGATCTTCTAGTGTAAATATATTCTCTGCAATGGACTCGAAACAATTCCCATCATTATCAAGGTCAAGGTCGTTGAGTGTCTGCATTATGATGTCACCAAAAGTTTATGCACCTTGTCACCGAGGGTTTTGATGCCCTCCATAGCCTTCGTGCCAAGGGTTTTAGTACCTTGTGCACTCAACTCCTCAGGGTTTCTAGTGCCCTATTCTTCCAATTCTTCAAGGGATTCAGTACACTGTCCATTTAAACTAGTAGTGGTTTCAATACCCTGTTCTTCAAAAACAGCAGGGGCTTCAGTACCCTGTTCTTCAAAAATATCAGGGGCTTCAGTACCCCGTTCCTCAAAAGCATTGAGGGTTTCAATGTCTTATTCATTGAAATTATCGAGGGTCTCCATATTATATACCTCCTCATCCTCATGACCCTCTGCTTGGACTTCACCTTCACTCATTATCATCTTCCTCTTTCTTAATCTACGGACAAAGGTAGACAACAATATGTCGTCTTCCATGTTCTCTTCATCTACCACGATGTGGGCTACTACATATCCAAGTACTAAAAGGTTATGAACTTTAGGGGAAACTTGGGGTGATTCATTAATCATAATCAGAGAACTTGACTGGTTCGTCCCTTGAGAGGCATTCTTTATCCTCATCAAGGTTCTGATTTTTCTTCTCTTTTCCGAGGGTGGAGTGTTTCCGACATACTTCCTTCCTGCTTGCACTAGTGTGCTTTCACCTTTTTGCTTAGCATACGACAATGTCTCTACCTTCCTTTTCTTACTTGTACTTGTGCTAGCAGACTTCCCTACATTCCTTGCTCAAAAATCCTTCAAGAATGTTTCCCAGGTCATTCCCTTTTCTTCCAACACTTTCTTTATGAGGATTGTGATAATCCCATGATGGTATAGCTTGCTCGCGACTTGGCTTGTGTTCCCACTCTGCACACCCTTCGCCATTTTCTCGAGACTTCTAAGCAGGTAGTAAGGGAAATTAATTAGCTTTCCTAACTCAAAGTGCAACAACATCCGAAGGTGATACACGAATGCCAATGCATAACGTCCCTCACTGGTCATGAATTTCTACAGTATGAACAAGAGGTCTCGCCATTTCCCAATCATCGTACTCAGTAGAAGTCCCTTCTTCCAATCAACCTTAAGCTTTTTGTCAACCACGAACCAATGCCATCGTTTCCTCCCGAGCCACTTCTTTTTGAACCAATGCTCCCTTGTAGTTGGCAAGCCTATAGCTCAAGCAATGGACTCCTCCGTGACTTCGAACTCTAATGAGCCAACCCTAACTCGGCCTCCTTCAAATGTCTTTGTGAACTCCAGTACCACATTGTTTCTAGGAAAACTAGTGTATTTTTGAACAACTAGCCCTCTATGCTTGGTAGATAACCTAGAAACAATAGTCAAAGTAATTCAAATATCTTTCCTATGTATGATAGATAAGGGAAAGATTATAGAGAACCAACACGGAACTTGTGCTTGAATCCTCGTTTGATCTCTCTCTCCTTTGGCCGTCCCGTAACTCCTCCCTGTACTTAACACACTTGGAGAGTACCTACACAAATACAGCAACAAAAACCTGTCAAAGCATCATGATCTATCATAGCATAAACATTATAGAATCAGAAATACAATGAACAAATGAAAGCATTTACAATTAACACAATCAATTTGGGAAAAATCTCGAATAACTTTATTAATAACAAGGAGAATTACAACCCGGTAACTGTCTGATCCAGTACCATTCTCCCAGCTTCTATCCTCCTTCACCTCATGAATTAGCAAGAAAACACCAACAATAATACAATGCTCTCTCCTCAGTACTAAAACTAGCAGCACTTCCTTACAATTCACAACAATTCAGCCCTCTGATCTCTTGGATGGGAGATCCTTTTATAGATGATTACAAGAGGTTTAGTCATCAATGGGGATGATGAGTGTCATTCCATGTGTATAAATTAGTTCCACAAGAGAGGGTAAATGGTGATGGTTTCCTAGTTCCCTTGTTCATCCTTGGGCGAATTCAAAGAGGCAAGTGTCACTGGAGAAGTTTCTAGAAGATTCCATGAGCAACCAGCTCACAAACTGTCTTGGAAATGTGTCTAACCTCGCCCATCGCACTTACTAAAGGGCCAAACTATGATGCATATTAAGTTGATAGTGTAGTAGGTAGTATGCATCTCACCCTAACACAGGGCTTTCAGATATGGTTCAGTTTAGGCACTTTCTAGATGATTTCTGAGATGAAACTTTTGGGGAATGATGCATTCAGATGACTTAGTTCTTTTAGGGTATAAAAAAAATATTTTAGGGGTTGATGAGACCTAATGCATCGACATATGAGTTTGGGGTTGATGCACCCAAATATGTCTATAAAAGTTGCCCACTAAAGCATGAGGTCGTAAATGTTCATGTCGGGTGAAATGCTTTATCATGAGGATCGGAAGTTTCAAACTGGAAGGTGACCTGCATCAATTACAATACAAGACATGATAATAATATGATTTTTCACAAACTAGCTAAGGGAGGTATTCCTATGCTCAACTTTATAAATTTTCATTTCATGTATATAGATCAGATAGTCATCTGCAGATACAGACTTGTGATTCTACAGATATAGAGTCGTAATCCATGATTAGGATGACCATATGTGTAATGTCTTTGTACATTTTATGTTTTTGTATCCCTAAATATATCACAGGCCAGATGGATGAAATTAGATCCAGGGTCTTCAAACTCATTCAATCTTCACTCGATGTATAAGCCAAACCATGTGAAGAGATGTTCTAAGGTCGAACATGGAAAGACATCACCTGATTACCAGCGAATGATGTGAGATGTTAACAAACGTGAGAGATCACCGATAATGATAATGACCCTTAAGGTACTACAGTACATTTCATGTGGTGTGAATAGACGATTTGATGTCGAACACCACGCAAAAACTTTTGGTCAAAGGCCATTGATGTCAACCTGTCGCTGGAAAAGAGAAACTTGCCATTGATGTAAACAAGCTTCAAAGCAATGGAAGGGTGTTTCTAAGTCAACTTCTTGGATAATGAGCTGATGTGAACAAGAGGTGACTCGTCGTAGGAGGGCCTTGATGCATCCCACATCTATGACATGAAACTAAGCAAATGATTTCTGGAGGTGAAAATGAACTGACGACACAAGATCCAGGAATGGCGGTCATGAAAAATGAAAGTTGGAGGTATTGCAATGTATGAGACATTAACTGGATCACTTCTCTTGAACATATCGGTGACATAGAGATGAATTGGTAGCGTTAACCCCAAAATATGGATTGTATGATAGACCAATGGTATGATGACCAGTGAATGGAATAACCCAACCCAACTCAATCACGGAGATGAAGTGAAAGTGTCATGTTCAAGAGCGACTTGCTACCATGAATTCTTCAAGATTTTCCCCTTTTTCCCCAATCATTGCTAACCAGTACCTCTTTATTTTTTATCAAGCTTGAGGAGGATAACATATTCTTGTTCTATAATTTGCCCTTCGGGCAAACCCGTCGCTATTTGATGTTTTAACGAGTCTAGCGACAGTGAAACTCGGTCTTGTCTATATGGACAAGTTTGTTGCTATTTTTTTTACGAGTTTAACAACAAAAATAACTCAGTCCTTTTCATGTTTAGAGAGTTTAAAAAGGGACGAAAAGAATAGTCCATAAATTCTTTTTCGAAAAAATAATCCCTCAAGTCCGAAAACGGATAAAAAAATACAAGAGGGATGGTGCTTCCAATACTTTAATGAGCTAGAAGAGGCAAGCTCGACTATATTTTCATGTTTAAAGAGTCTGAAAAGAGTTTAAAGACGACTCCATTTTGAGGAACGAGTGGTGTCTAGGGTAGCAACTAGCTCCGGTGATGTTGGAACTTCTCAAAACATGTTGATTTATGTGAATGGGGTGATCCCCTTCACATAACCTATAGGGAAAGTTAACTTTTACCATTAGGTGCATTGCCCCCCAAGCTTCATCACATTCACCTAAGTAGACTACTCATGGCTATCAAGTGGATGGAATGAAGGTTCTTTTATGAGATCAAGTGAAAGACTTGACTGGGAATTTACAAGATCTAAATAGAGACTCGACTTTAAACTTGGGATCTTGTTTCATTTTTAAATGAGCTTGACACAAGACAAGAAACTATACTCAGATTCCTTGTTTCATTTTTTAACGAGCTTGACACAAGACAAGGAACTATGCTCATTGGCCTGTTTCAATTTTTAACGAGGTTGACATAAGACAACGAACTATCCTTATGGGACCTGTTTAATTTTTTTAACGAGGTTGACACAGTAAAAGAACCATCCTCAAATTCCTTATTTCATTTTTTTAACGAGGTTGACACAAGACAAGGAACTACCCTCAGATACCCTTGTTTCATTTTTTAACGAGGTTAACACAAGACAATGAACTATCCTCAGATCCCCTTGTTTTATTTTTTAACGAGGTTAATAAAAGACAATGAACTATCCTCGGATACCCTTGTTTTATTTTTTAATGAGGTTAACACAAGACAATGAACTATCCTCAGATACCCTTGTTTTATTTTATAACGAGGTTAACACAAGACAATGAACTATCCTCCGACACCCTTGTTTTATTTTTTAACGAGGTTAACACAAGAAAATGAACTATCCTCGGAGTTTTGTTTCATTTTTTAAGCGAGGTTGACACAGTATAAGAATTATCCTCGAACCCTCGGCCACAACTCATAAGTGGTCATGAAAGAGAGATCTGGTTCCAATGCCCTCGGTATATGATGTACAACATCACTGATTTGATCGTCAGTTGATGTAGGTATGGAACAAGTTGCCACATAATTAACTCGTGGCGGGGATGATACCATTGGTATAAAAGGACCATTTAGGGAAGATGGTCCACTGGAAGCCATATTTGGACCAGGAAATGAAAGCTGGTCAACGGTGACAATTTTACCTTCACGCGGGAAACAAATCACTCAAAAGAGTGTTGAAACAATAGATCCCATGTCATAAACATATTCACGCCGAAGAAGTAAATTGTAATCTAAAGGGCCTGGGACTACCATCACATTCAGATAAACGGTTTTCCCCCCAAAGCAATAGGTAACTAAGGAAGGATCCTGAACGATCGACTGGTTCCTCTATTAAAGCCCAACAGATTCTATGTAATTAGCACAAGCGGTGGTGACCCAAGCGCTTGCCAAGCAGTTGAGGAAAGGATACTCACTAATGCACCTTCATCTATAATAGTGCCAAATACAATCATTTTACAAACTTGTACTATGATCTGGAAAGGCACATAAGAAGGAAGGCGAAATCCTGCCAGTCGATTCCAATCAAAGGAAGTGACTAGACTACTTGGAGGGGGTACCATAGAAATTGGAGAATTAACCCCTTGAGTTTCGTGAACTGGAGGATTTTCCTCCTGTCTTGATGGAACAGGTGGATTCCCCCCAAGCTCATTTGAATCTAAAGAAACAAAAAGAACTTGAATGGTATCATGTTCACTCTCTTCGGGAAAGGTACGATTTACTAAAGGTGAAATTGGATCAACTGTTACCTCAACCTGTTGATTTGGATCAGGTATAGACTCATAGGATTCACTTTCAGAGAGAGTGGTTTCAATTGATGGTTGATTTTGGTCAGTCAATTCATCAACTAGTGAAGGATTTAGGAAGAGTTCCCTATAACCAGATGGAAGTCGCTACAGTGAAGCAGGACAGTTATACAACACTTTCTTGGCTTCATCCAGATAGGGACAAAGGTAAATGGGGCGATTCCCTTTACATAACCTACATGGAAACTTGACTTTAACTTTCTTTCCATGAACTTTACTATCACTAGTTGATGGTGTGTCACCAATATGATCTCCATAAGTTGATGACACAGGATGATGTGAATGGGAAGACCATTCTTCTAAGATCTGAGGAATACCAAGACAATTTCGAAGAAGATGGTCTCCTGCACAAAGTTTGCATGGATATTTGACTTTGTGAGGCTTAACGGACGGATTTTCATTAGATGTTGCATTCAAAGCAATGGTTGCTTGGTTGCCCCCTTGCTGAATTGGCTTCTTGTTCTTCTTCTTCCCTTTCTTCTTCTTCTTCGCCACCTGGTTACTAGTACCAATACTTTCACCAGGCGAAGAGGAAGAAGGGGAGGAAGAAACGACCAAGTAAGAAGGCAAAGGGTCAACCATAGGATCAACTGGAGGTTGATTTTGTTCAATTGGAGGTGTACTAAATTGCGGAGAAATCACGACATTTTGAACCAAGGAGGATGAAAACAACCATACTGGCAAGCCAATGGTAAATCCCAGAAGGGACAATGTAGCCATATAAGGAGCACCAATATTTTCGAAAGAAGGAAAAAGACTAGGATTCCCATCAAAAGGGATTCCTTGATCGGTGGACTCCGGATTTGTCGCCATATGTTTCAACCTAAGATCAACTAAGGAATAGGGATGTTATTCGTGATCAATTAATTTTAATGACACTTGGACACAACTTCGCTTTTTTAGTTTTAAAGAGTCGTAAAAAAGAAAAAGATGACTCTAGTCGCTTTCGATTTTTAATGAGCTTGAAAGGAAAAGTGCTCAAATGGACCTTTTCTTTTAAGGAGTCGAAAAGGAATGAAAGTGACTACTCTGGAGAATCTAGACAAAAAGGTTTACCAGATCAATTGCAAAACTACAATATACACCTTGGTGGTAAATTAAAGAGAAATTACCAAGGACTTTACGTATGGCAATCGATCTTCCCGAATGTTGTGTTCAGTGCATTGCGATCGATAAGGCGACAAACTTGGTTTCCTATGGATAAAGGATTTAAGCCTAGTGGGGTCTCCTAATATATATGCAACAGTACGGGGAGCACAAGTCTGTGCTAGCACTTGTCATATCAAAGAGGAGGAATCACTCAACCTTCAATGAAAACAATAGCCACTAGTTTTAACGACATTGGAACACGTCTCTAGCCTAGACCTCTAAATGTGTTGCGTTAGATTCCAAAGTGTTGTTAAGTTCATTGAGGTTTATTTTAAAGTTGATCTTTCTTAAAAAATTTCCTTTGATTATTCACCGCGAAAATGTGATCTAAAATTCCTAAAGATGCAACTACAATGATAAGCAATCTTTTTTCTATTTGATCAATGAAAATCCTAACTACTAGGGAGAGAGCATAGAAGTACTTAAGCAAACAACAAAGAGCACACACTAATGCAATTTCCCTAAATAATCTTTTTGCACACAAACCAAAATGATAAAATGCAAAATGCATGTATTTGTTTTCAGTTCTCTTTAATGTGAATGATTCAAGAAGGAAAACCAAATGCAGCAATGACTCAAAATGACTATTTTTGACAATTTTTCTTCAAGGAGAGAAAGGAAGACTCAAAATGACACTTTCAAGATTGAAGAAATATGCTTTCAACACTTTGAATGTAAACAAATCAAATCAAATGCATCAAAAAATAGTTTAACCGATTATCAAAGGAAGGCAGAATTTACGACACTTCACTTTTCAACAAAAAACAACGATTTTACGACACTTTTTCTATCGAAACGACAAATTGACTAAAACCGCTTTTCGAAAAAGGATTGTAAATGAGGAAAAAATACACAAAAACATTCATTAATCCTAATGTAAATAGAGGCTGATCTAAGTTATGTAAGTAAGCTTCAGTGAAAAGACATTGTTCATATTCAGAAAACAACCAAACAAGTCTGAAAACTAGTCAAAAACCCTCAACTCCTAGATGGGAAATTGAGTTCAGTCAATCATCGCACCTAGACTTTGCAAACAGTTAGATGCATCACACTTTTCTCTTTCAGGAAATGAGATGCATACTGAGTCACAATGGAAGACAGTGCGATGGTCCATGGAGCGATTTCTAAAAGTGTTTTGGCTCAAATTTGCAGCATTTTTCAAGGGAGCAAGTTTGGTTTTGATGAAAAATAATGAGAAAAGTATGATGGAATGTCCTAAGAGGTTACTAAGCTACCATAAGGGCATCCATATATGTTTGCAAGTTAGATGTTTAATACATAAACTAAACCAGAGATTAACTGAAGTAGCATTTATCTACTACGCAATTGCATAGCAAGAGCGATTCGAAAGCTTCCTGGCTAGCTTCAGACTGTGTCTATATTTTATATAATTCAACATAGGACAACAAATAACAACAAACAAACATCTGGTCTCCCCAGCGGAGTTGCCAATTTGTTTATGGGAAAACTAGTGTCTTTTTGAACGACTAGCCCTCCAGGCTTGGCAGCTAACCTAGGAACAATAGTCAATGTAATTCAAATATTTTTCCTATGTATGATAGATAAGAGAAAGATTGTAGAGAACAAACCTAGAACTTGTGCTTGAATCCTCGTTTGACCTCTCTCTCCTTTGGTTGGTCCCATAACTCCTCCCCATACTTAACACACTTGGAGAGTACCTGCACAACTACAACAATAAAAACCTATCAAAGCATCGTGATCTATCATAGAATAAACATTATAGAATCAGAAATACAATGAAAAAATGAAAGCATTTACAATTAACACAATAAATTTGGGAAAAATTTTCGAATAAATTTATTAATAACAAGGAGAATTACCACCCAGTAATTTTCTGATCTAGCACCATCCTCCCAACTTCTATCCTCCTTCACCTCATGAATTATCAAGAACACACCAACAATAATACAATGCTCTCTCCTAAATACTAATACTAGCAGCACTTCCTTACAATTCAACCCTCTAATCTCTTGGATGGGAGATCCTTTTATAGATGATTGCAAGAGGGTGAGTCATCAATGGGGATGATGAGCGTCATTCCATGTGTAGAAATTAGTTCCACAAGAGAGGGGAATTGGTGATGGTTTCCTAGTTCCCTTGTTCATCCTTGGGCAAATTCAGAGAGGCAAGTGTCACAGGAGAAGTTTCTAGAAGATTCCATGAGCAACCAACTCACAAACTATCCCGTAAATTTGTCTAACGTCACCCATCGCACTTACTAAAGGGCCAAACTGTGATGCATATTAAGTTGATAGTGTAGCAGGTAGTATGCATCTCACCCTAACACAGATATGGTTCCGTTTAGGCACTTTCTGGATGATTTCTGAGATGGAACTTTTGGGGAATGATGCATTCATATGACTTAGTTCTTTTAGGGTATAAAACAACTCTTTTAGGGGTTTATGAGCCCTAATGCATCGACATATGAGTTTGGGGTTGATGCGCCCAAATATGTCTATAACACACATCCATGTCAAAGCCGTCGAACTTCTATAAAAATTGAAGGAACCCGGATTCTTGCAATAGTGCAATACTTTTTAGGGATTCTGCGGTCTTCTCGATCTCCTTAAAGGATGACGGCTCATTCCTCATGGGTGCCATGTTCAAATTTCACTTCACTCTTCCAGTCACAACCTCAAAAGGATCCCAGGGAGTGATACCAACTATTTCTAAGAGATTTATGTCGGAGGTTCATCCATCCTTCATCTTTTCAGTCCCACTGAACCATTCATGATGAAAACAACTCTTCGTATCAAGTGCAGATTCGTATCAGCCTACTATGAGTGAGTAATAATGATTGGGTGTAGTGGAGGTTTATGTGGCGGTGGTGCAACAGTTATAATGATTGGGTTACGTGGTAAGTTCGTAATGAACAAGCAATGTGAGATTATTTCAAGGAAGGTGAATACAAGCTATCAGACAACAATACTATCCCACAGTCTACTTCATAATCCAATCAAGACATACTTCAGTAATTATTAAAAAAACTATATTTCAGAACACAATACATCTTGCACTTTAAAAAATTTCCTAAGTCAGTAAATGAGAAAACAGAGTATTAATTGAAATATACAATGTTATGATATATCAATACTCATGTGCAGGAAAATAAAGATCCATAAACATCCTTCATAAGACGCTCCTAGATTGTGTGAATTTTATTTTACACTTGCTTCCACAGTTGTCCGCGTTCCTGCACTGATCCTGCTTGCAATGCACATCTTGCACCAGGGACTTTACCAAAACAAAAATTCTGATAGAACACAATTCTATAACTGGACTAAAAAAATTTGCCTCAATATACAAGAAAAGTTTTATTCGTCATCCTTTGGTGTTTCAGGAGCATGCCTTCATGATTGACTGCATCAACTTCTGCAATGAATCTATGAGGTAATAAAGAAGTGGGAAGGGGGTAATTTTTTTTTTTAGAATGGGAAGGAACATTATAGCAGGGATTCCAGAAATAATATCACCATGGGGGTAAATGAAACAGGATGTGGAAAAATTCAAGGGAAAAGAGGGATTTTACGAAATCGGACAAGGGTAGTTTTCTTAGAAGAAAGAGGAAGGTAATTCATTAGGGACTTTAGAAAAGAAACTAGTGGGAATTTTCGAAACAAGAAATAGAAGAAAGGCAAAATTTTTAACTTGAGTCTGCCCACACTAGTGCTGGAAATAATAATTGTAGCAGGAATTAGGTGTTTACTTGGATAAAACTTTCCATGCTAGTTACCCCAAACTTGGGTAAGTGCTTGGTTTCGTGAACCTGCTTCTTCTTGGTGGTAGCCAGCATATCTTAAAATCAAGTAACATTCCCTTTTTATTAAAATTTTGATCTTCTTGCCAGCATGCTAGTTTTCAGGTTGATCCTTCTACAATCATGTCAGTCAACTGATTTTCATAATTACAGGAAAAAAATTTCTTTTCTTTTTATACTTTTTATTTTTGATATTTTTTTCTCTTTTTATTTTTCTTTTATTATTTTTTCAATAAGGACAAGAAGGAATCAAATCTTTAACAGGTTGGTGTTACCACCTACCAACTCCTTTTCAAATGGATGTTGGACTTGTTGCATAAAATATCCTTTAGTAAGGGGCTGGAAATATACCTTCAATCTATGCATGTTTACCAGGAACACAGATTCATTTTTTCCATGAATAGTTTTGATTTCTACCACTCCATGTTCAAACACTTTGACCACTTCATAGGGTCCCATCTAGCGTGTTGGAATTTTCCTTTAAAATATTTGAATCTAGAATCGTAAAGGAGTACCCAATCACCTGGTTGGAATTGCTTCTTTTGAATGGACTTGTCATGCCACTTCTTGCGCTATTGTTAAACCAATATGTTCTTCTGAATAGCATCCCTTTGGAATTCATCTAACTCATTCAATTGTAGAAGACGTTGTTGCTATGCTTCAAAGAGATCTAGCCCCAATTGGATTGCAGTCCTGAAAGTCTTGATCTAGAATTATATCAACAAGAGGACTTGTTTTTTGTACACCAGCTCATATGGTGTGTGTCCTATGTTGTTTCTCCAAGTGGTTCGATATGCCCACAATGCTTCCGGTAATTTGCCAGCCCAATCCTTTATATGCATATTTACCATCTTTGTGAGGATGGACTCAATCACCTTATTTGTGGACTCCACCTGACCATTTTCTTGCGAGTGATATGATGTTAATTTCCTGTGCCGTATTCTATACTACTCCATCACACCCTGTACTAGATTAGAAATAAATTGTCGGTCCTGTTGGGTTGTGTTATATTATTTCCACGACTAGCCCACGTAGTTAACTAGGGGGTTAGAATGGGGGCAGAGCCCCCCCTTCGTTGCACCGATTGTGTAGCGAGGGGGTCACAGGGGGTTTGAGGGGTGCAGGTAACCCCCCTCTATGGGGTCTAGGGTAGCGCCATAGAAAATTTTGTTTTTGGACCCTATATTAGGTTGGGCAGACCTACCTATGGTTTTGTGCATGATTTTCACACATGGTTTTGGATGCAATGGTTTTTGGTCCATGGTTTTGGACGCGATGGTTTTCGATCCATGGTATTGGATGCTTCGGGATGTATAAATATGTATTGTAATATTGAAAGGAACATAATGAAAAATCAAACTGGTAGTCCTGGTTTTGGGATCCAGGGGAAAATCTTTGTGTATATGTGTTTTATGTGTTATGCTCTCGCATTTTTTATTTTATGTGTTTTAGAATTAGTATGCAGGTAATTTCTGTATGGGATTAAAACCTACATTTGGTATCAAAGTTGTTTTGGCTTCAAGGGGATTCCTTTCTTTATGAGGGGTTTCGCTCGGGCCTGTGGTAGACCCTGTTCAGTGGGAGATCTGTGAGATCAATTCTAGTGGTATAAGAAGATGGCGAACAGTGAAAAGATAGAGATTGAGAAATTTAATGGTCAATGTTTTGAGTTGTGGAAACTCAAGATGGAGGATCTGTTGGTGGACAAAGATCAGTGGATCGCAGTAGATCCGGGTACTAAACTAACGGGAGTGTCTAATGAAGAATGGAAGAAGTTCGATCGGAAGGAAAAAAGCACAATATGATTTTGTTTCACAGATTCAGTATTGCTAAATGTATCAGGGGAAGCTACAGCTAAGGCTTTGTGGGACAAGTTACGGACTTTGTACCAATCTAAGTCTCTGGTGAACAAACTGTTCCTACGAAAAAAGTTGTATAACCTGAGGATGAAATATGAAGACTCGGTGACAGAGCATCTAAACACATTTAATACTATGGTAAGTTAGTTATTGTCTGTTGATATTAAAATTTTAGATGAAGATAAGTGCATTAGTTTTTTGTGTTCTCTACCAGATTCATGGGATAGTCTGGTTATTGCAATAGGCAACAATGCAACATACTTGCAGTTTGATGAAATAGTCTCATCCTTGCTAACAGAAGAGATAAGATGGAAAAATATGGAGAGCCAGAATTGTGATGCCTTGTTTGTGCTAGGATGGTCCTAGAATAGAAACAAAAATAAGTCATCGAGTGGGAGATCTAAATCTACAGGGAGATCTAAATCTCCAGGAAAACCTGTAAAGGTGGTGTGTCGGAAATGTGGAAAGGAAGGGAACTAAAAAAGGGACTGTAAATCTAAAGCTCCTGACAAAGGAATGGGATTTGATGATGCTCCTTATGCAAAGGCAAAAACCACCTCAGATGAAGGTGGGGATGTGTACTTGGCTTCTTCAAGTACACATGTAGATCATGAGGCATGGTTGATTGACTCAGGTGCATCCTTTCACTTCACTCCCCATAGAGAGTGGTTCTGCGAGTATGAGAAATATGATGGTGGTGTTGTCTTCTTGGGAGATGACAGGAAGGCTAGAATCATCGGTCGCAGAAAAGTAAAGTTGAAGTTGCAAGGTGGATGGGTTAGAACACTTCCGGGTGTTCTG
>APFE031441052.1:80024-123636 GCA_000404065.3 Pinus taeda
AACCGCAACAATGAGTGGTTTTGTTAACCAGCCTCTTGACCATTACATGTTTTGAGTAGTTCCCCCATTGCCGGAACCAGTTGCTATCCTTTATACCACTCGTTCCTCTAGGACGAGTCACCTTTAAGCTCTTTTCTGACTCGTAAAATATGAAATTATTGCCTAGTATTTTTTCCCTTTTTGACTCGTTAAAAAGAATAAAAATGGAGGTCTACTTTCAACTCTTTTCTGACAATCTAAATATGAAAAGAATGCCGAGTTATTCCTCTTCAATTGTTAAACGTAAATAAGAGGTGGTCATCTTTAAACTCTTTTCCGACCGTGTAAAGACAAAAAGATCGTCAAGCCCTTGTCGTTTCAGGTTCGTTAATAGTTATGAAATGACATGATTTCGGTCACTTTTTTACTTTTTCAGGTCGAAGTCACTAATCATGAAAAGTACTCCTCGATGTAATGATCGGGCAGTTCTTTCGAGCATTGTTTTATACTTTTTTGGGCTCGAGAGACACAACTTTATGAAAAAGGACACCCCTAGAGTTTACTTTTCTGTTGTCTTTTCAAACTCTCTAAACATGAAAGGATGCCAATTTCTTCCTTTGTCAGACTTGTTAAAACTTGATGACATTAGATTTCGTCAAAATGATGCTTTACAAGCATATGCTATCCCCGTCAAGCTTGTTAATAAAAATAACTAGGTTACTCGCCAGAAATGGTGGGGAAAATAGAACCAGAATCGTTGTCGTGTTGGCAGTATGTCATTCTTGAACATAGCACTTGTCTGCATTCATGTCTGGGTGGGGACATCTCATCTCGTTTTTCTCTTGCCTCTGTGGCTTTGGGTGATCATGTTTGACCTCTCATCTACTCCTTGCCTTGTCACCATGACCTCTGATCATTTGATGTCAAATACTACCAAGTCCACTGTTGTGCCACCGATATGTTCAAGAGAAGTTGACCTCTGCAAAATAATCAACCTCCCTATGATAACTCACATAATCCTGATTCACAAAAAATATTTTCCTCCTCTGTCTCACGTCGATGATGTGGGAAATACTATGGCCCACCTTCGATCAAGGTCACTTCCTGTCGACTTCAGCTCATTATCCAGGAAGTTGATCTAGAGACTTCCTTCTGGTGCCATGGAGCCTGCATGCCTCAATGGTAGGTTCTTCGCATTCGACACGAGATGTTCATCATTGGCCTCTGATTGAATGATTTTACGGGTGTTCGACACCGGCTCACTGATTCACATGCCGTAGATTGTACTGGTAGTACCTAGAGGGCCATTGTCATTATTAGTGGTACCTCTCACGTCTATTAACAATTTTCATCATTGGCTAGTAATCAGACGATGTTCCTGCATGCTCGACTTCGACTCCTATATTTGCATGCTTGAACTTGTAATTTGTTCAAATCGAGATGGAGCGCAAGACCCTGGATTTTGTCTGTTGGGATCCAGGTTGCGATTTTGTGGATTATTATGATTATTACATGACTCATTCATTGGATGGCTACGACCATAGCTGAGTCTATTTATCGATCCTCACTAGATGGCTGCATCCAAAACTTGGATCTAGATTCTTGTCTACTCTGCTATGGATGGTTGCGCCCATACCACATATATCATGTATTTGAGATATCAGTTGTACTTCTCCATGCAGGTTTTCCAGCGGCAGTGTTCTCGGTTGGACATGTTCTTGTAAAGAATTCACTCCTCTCTCTCTCTCGGGCCTCATGCTTTAGGGGGCATCATTACACAACAATTTTTCACCGTCCCTGTTACCCCTCTACGCATATTGGAGGACTCATTCCGGGACCTATGAGAAGTGACATGACCTGCAAACACTTGCATTGCATTCCCCTGAACATGAACTTCATTTTCCTTGAAGACATCTCCTGCTAAAAAACCCTAAAAATAACCCTTTTTCCATTAGCGCGGTTCCATAGTGCAGCCCTCGCGCCAATGGGGGAAATCCTCCAAAGAGGACGCGCCAGTTGGCGCTCTGTCACAGAGTCACACTCGCACCAACCACAATCAGTGGTGTTTTTTAACAAACAAATGGTGGAAGTTTCATCCTAACAAATTCCTGGACTAAATCTATCTTGAGTTGGGTGGTTTGGCTATGGATTTCCATAAAGAGGAAGTGGTTTTCCACCTCTCATCGAAGTTTCCTTCATGATATGGCCAATCCCATGATTATTGTGGATGATCCCAACTCCCCTTCCTCCATCTATAAAAGCTTGTCCATTTTCCTTGGAAAGCTAGTTCCAGAGATTCAGAATTGTCAAGTTTCCAAGAGCTTCATGCTACAAGAGCCTTCTTCATTCCCATAAGGCCAAATCCACATAAGGAGATTTGTGTCCAATAACCAAAGAGAGAGAGGCTTGTCCCTATTCCCAACAAGCTTTGCAAGACATGTGCTGCTGATTACCCAGCCAAAGGAGAATCTAGTGTTAGAACTATGGTTGTATTCTTCTTTGATTATTATGAATAAACAACTATTCGTTATGGTTCCACTCTTATTGTTCTTTGTGAGGATGATGAGTTATATCCTTTCTGACTGATATATAGTTGCATATGCTAGATTTTATGTTTGTGTTTGTGTCGTTTCTTGTATGTGTAGGTGTCCATTCACAGAGATCGTGGGGATCGTGATCTGCTAGAGCAAAGAAATGGGAGCATCACCTCTTATACAAGCACTAGCGTTGGAATCTAGGTAGGCCTTCATCATTGGTCTTTAATTTGCAATTAGGAACTTGCACTATAGCATTGTATGATTGTTGCTAGACCTGGTCTGGGCTAGTAGGGATCGCCTCTGTCCACAGAGGGGATTTACCTCCTCAACAAGGAGATCATGGAGCATACCAAGAATGGTGTACCTCTATTCAATGAAAATAGCTATGCACTCTGGAAAGGAAGAATGGAGGTCTATCTCTTGGCACAAGGTTATGAAGTATGGGACACTATTCAAAATGAATTTACACCAACTGCGGATGAACAAGGTAAGAAGAATTTGGTAAATGATGCAAAAGCAAAGAATATTGTTATCAGTGGACTTATTAAATCTTCTTATCATAAGGTGTTGGGTTGTAAAACCACCAAAAATGTATGGGACAAGCTTGAGAATATATATGCAGGTGACTCAAATGTCAAAGAAGCAAAGCTTCAAATCTACAGAGCAAAATTTGAGCAACTCATAATGAAAGAGTATGACAACATTGTTACATGCTTCCAACACGTTAATGAAATAACCAAAACTCTGGAAGGATTGGGAAATCCTGTTGATGAGAAGACTATTATATGAAATATTCTTAGAACATTAACAGGAAGATTCAACCCAATGGTATTGACCTTAGAATACAGTGCAAATCTCAACAAGCTCAGAAAAGAGGAATTACATGGAGTTCTCATAGCATATGAAATGAGACTTGATGAAGAAGAGGGTACTTCGCATCTAGAAACTACGTTCGTTGCATCTAAGAAACCCAATAAGGACAAACAACCTTCAAAGGCAAAGACCTGCACCTACACCTGCACCTACAAGTGTGAAGAAACAGAATATGATGAAGAAGGTTTTTCAGATGTAGAATGTTGGGACAGGAAAAAGGTAAGATTTCTCTTCATAAAATGCTTCATTTATCATTCATCCTTATACTATTATATCCATTTATATATTAAAATGAGAAAAATATTGGCTAAAGTTGGATGAAACTATTTAGTGATAGAATAGGCAAATCTAGTACGAAAAATTGATTCTTTGCTATCTTTGTATGCAAAGATGCGGATTGGGAAAAATTTATTCAGTTGGCAGAACAGCACGAGGCCATAAAATGGAAAAGCCACGGTGTCTTGGGCAGACAAGGAAGCGGAAGATCAATTCAAACATTCTTGTTTTATCACATGATCAGATTTTATATTGCGAAATCCTCAGGATCCCCTGATCTTGAGGATTCGCTTTTATCCAATTTCTCTTTTATGTTATATATAGGGCCAAAAGGCAATTAAATACAGTTTAGACTTTTAATTTGTAATTATTCTTTTTGAAACATGTACGTTGTTATATCAGTGACTCTATTAGCCATTACTCGAAATTAATGAAAGAAGGTTGCGTTTGATACATCTTTGTATTTTGAGTTTTTATTAAGCAGAGGCTTCTGATGACTTTGGGCCCAGTCACAAGAAGTTCTAATGCCCCTTTGTGTTATAGTTTTACATTCAGTCTTTGCAATTGATTTAATGTTTAGTTATTTCATTTATCATGAAGATTTTTGATATTGATTTATATTGTTGTTTAATTAGATTCAGAGTGAAGTCATGAGATATACTTAAGTAGCAATTTGATTAGAATGAGTGAATGCATGTTGATAACAGATTGTTGTTCATTTGAATAGATGTTATCACAGATCTTGAAAGACAATACTAATTAACTTCTACATATTGCAATATAAAATGTTTTCCCTTTAGAAATCCTTTATCGCTATTTATCGTTCAATTACCGATTGTTGATTGTTTTTCACTTACTGTTGTTGTTCAATTGAGTAATGCAGATTGATTTGGGTTGTTATAGATTAACAGTGTTGGCTTGATGGGGCCTAACCCAGGTTTGGAGTTAATTAGCCAAACAAATCCCTAGGCTACTAGCCCTTTCAGTATTAGCCCACGGAGCACGAACTGAAGTCTCACCCGAAGCAGTATGTGGGGATGTTGGAACCAACTTTCCCCACCCTTGAGATGTTTGAGGTGTCGATTTAGTCCAAATGTGCCTTCCTTCGTGTAGGTCACTTCGCATACTATTCTAACCTTTAACACCTTCACGATTTGCTATAATCACCTTTCGCGTAGCACTAACTAGGGGTTGTGATGCATTCACGCTGCTATGGAAACGATCTACACTATTTCCTCAAACCACATCGTGGATCTTACATATATTCTTTAAATATATTAGTTAACTTCGCATATACAGATACTTAATCTCACATTCACTTAATTAACACAATCATATATGTTCGCACATCATATAAATAGTAGAAATGCAATTCATACCCAATACATTCAATGCAGAAAATAGGAAATTAATACACAGGAATGATATAAACCTTCTTTTTATTAATGCTCCAATGGTTACAGACTCGACTCGCCCTACGCACGCAGCTGTGGGGGTTCGTGCACTCAGCTGTAGAGCCTTCTCCTACTCTACGACCCAAAACTAGACTTTACACTTCAGATACGACTCAACTCTTCATCCTTAGACTTCCTTGATTATTCGATGTCTTAACTACTTAGAGCCTCGCTCTATTTATACAATCCCATGGTCCACGAACCATTTGTAGATCTCTACAACCGAAATTACATTACAAAATTAAGGGTGGACAACCCTATGACTCATTTACAAGTTACGCACTCTGCACCCACAAAATGCGGAGTCTTTACATCGAACTTGTAATTTTTGACCAAAATCTGCGCTCTAAGCCCCAAAACTTTCCTTAGGGGATCCCGCACCCAACAGGCCCCCAACACAAACATTGTGCCTCGCCCTCAAGTCACTCTATCGGTGTGGAGATATTTGTGCGAAGACCTCCCAACTCTATCTAGATTGCTGCAAGGTTGGCAGCAAACTGAGCAGTTGCCTGTTGTACTTCCTAGACGTGTTGTTCAGAGACCGATGTAGCTGAACTTCTTTCCTCAACTTACTTCTGTGTTGCATTTTCATGAGCTTTACTTCAATAGAGGCTGTAATGACAAATGCCTCATCAAGCCATGGTTGTAAGCGCGCCTTCAAAATGACTTCCCTATGTTGAGCAGCATCCACTTGATCCTTGAGCGCTTTCGCCTGCTGCATCCGTGTGAGCCTCTATGTAAGGTAAGCCATCTACGCGATACCTTTTACTTCGTCATACTACTATTGTAGCTAGTGCGCCTCTGTTTCTAGGCACTGTATGTTCAGGTCCTCTTGCAAAGTGGTGAGAACCTCGAACGACTCCTTGAACAGCTTGGTGCAGTCTTTCACTATGTTGTTGACCTCCGCTATGGCTACTATGATCGCGCTGGTGCATTGTTCTTTTGGAGAAGTTGAATTTTGCGCCTTCAGTTGCAGTTCGGCTATCTAAAGGTTCAGCTCCAACTATACCTTGGCCATCTCTTCCTTAGCCTCGCGCACCCCTGCTGCTAGTTTCCGAATGCACGCCTTCGTTGGTTCCTCTGCTTGGATGGCCAGCTCCAATACCATCTGGTAGGCTTCCTCAACCACCTGCACTAGTTGTTGGTTTTGTGCCATGACCTCATCGTGTTGTAGGCTCAACTGTTTGATGTTGATGCACTGCTTGCACATGACCTAGAGCACGCAACCCTCCCTGGCTCGCAGTTCTGTAGTAACTCTGTCCTACAAAACATAGAGTGTCTCCCAAGGGAGCGTAGCCATGTTATCCTGATCCCCTTTAATCCACTGACCATAGGCCTATCGACGTCATTTTCTATCATGAGTTCTCCCTCTAGAAGCACTATAGGGTTGGTCATCAGGGCACGCAGCATTTCCTCAATCATCGTTGTGCCTAGTGTGAGGTTGGTTGACACAATACCAGCCTGTGGAGTGCGCACCTGCGACTCCTGGATCTACGCTCGAAGAGCCCCCAACACTGTATGGTGTTCCTCCATGAACTGCTATAGGGCCTCCACAGTGACATCCCTCACCGTCTCCCCAATGTCATGCAGATCCCCCTCAGTGAGATTGATCAGGTCACAAGAAGTCTTTGAAGCATTTGACTTCTTCCGTGGCCCTACCTGCTCTCTTGGGCACTGTCATTTCATCTATGTAGACGTTGTCTATGGGTCCACACCACCTTCCTCTGTATCTGTTTCTTGTTTGGGCGAAGGAGACTTTTGGCCTTCGCGCTCCTTCTCTGCTGCTCTTTTGATGCCTTCGCAGTGTCGCACACCTCCTGCACCTTGGCTGTCGTTGCTTCATTTCTTCGCTTTTCTGCCAACTGTGCCATCCGCAGTTTTGCCTCCTCCTTTTTCCTATGCACGGTGGACTTCTCTACTTCCACCACAGAGCTGGCTGGAGTGCGCCACTCCGGCGGCCACAACTTAAGAATGGTGAATATGACATCGTCCGTCGCCAGATAAGGGAGCTCGTTCCATGTCTTCATAGGGCCCTTGTGCGCCCTGATGTATACATGATGAAATTCTGCCTTGAACTCCGCAAAGCTCTACAAACTATTGTAGACAGTGGGTGATAACCATGATTTGTGATTAATCCCCATTCTGATGTTCATTTCCATGAACATCTAGAATACCTTATTGTCCCTAATTCTCTGCGCATCTCTAATTTCCCACAATAAAGCATACTTCGCTGCCTCCAGAAGATCTTGTGCAATCGTTGGGAACTAGCTATCCTTGAGAAAGTCCCAAGCCACCAACACTATGGATAGCAAAAGCCATGCATAGTGGAAAGTCTTCCCCTGCTCCCGTGCCTCGCAAATATTCTCCATGAACTCTATGCACAAGTAGTCTGCCCAGTTAAAGTGGAACCCTTCAGCGCATTACATGGCAAATGCAACCACTGGTGTCGGTACCTCATCTACGCGGCACTTCTGCATAACCTTTCCAGCCAATATCTGTGTTGTTACTTTGACTGCAGCGTTGTTAATGTTGGAAATCGCGTACCCTCCCTTTTTCTTCTCAAGCTTGAACTTCTTCTTCATGGCCTCCGCGATGGCCAAATCGTCACTCTTACCCTCTGAGATATTCATTGGATCCCTCCTTTCCAAGGGAGTCAGGTAATTTTGTAGATTAAGTGGTCTGTGATGGGGATGGGCTCCTCAAGCCACAAGCACCCGTCATGCACCAGGCAGAGCAACTGCCTGATTACAAAAATAGTTACTGAGGTGCGATGGTAATGCAGCACCCAGAGCAGGTTTAATAGTCCTACCTTTTCCACACCTTGCAGCCATTGGCGTGGCTCCAACTCTATAACTCTCATCGGTGTGTTTTTCTTCTGGCACATTAGCTATGCGGTTGCCAAATGTGGGAACTTCTCGTGGTCCGCAAGATCCCAGTCTTCAAATTTTACCACAGGCACTCGCCCCAAGTGTGCTCCTTAAAAAATGATGTCATCAGGGAGCAGCGATGTCTGCATAGAGCTTTTTCTCTCATCTAGGTCTTTGGGCACCCTTTTTTTCCCCTTCTGCAGAGGAACATATGCGGGCAGCCTAGTCAGAGGGTCCGCACCCTGGGTTTCCACCTCTATCTCTATGTCCTCCTCCTCCTCTACCAGGATTTCTTCAAAGTCTTCCTCCTCATCAGCTTTCAAATTGATCGCCTTCCCCTTTTCTTCCATGGTGAGCCTCATCCTTAACAAATTCCTAGGGGACACGTGCACCAATATCATAGATTGCTTGTCTTTCTTGGGTCTCAGCGTGCATGGCAATTTAGGGATTTCTGCCACTATCCTGACACTTTCTAGGGCTTCTCCTACCGTCATGGCTTGCGTGGCCTCCTCAGCAGTCATTTCTCTGCATTCCATCACTTCCTTAGGTGCTTCCATACTATTATTCCACAATTCTCTCAACAGTTTGGGTAAGTGCTCAAACAATGACTTTGAATTCAAAAAATCGAACAGGTCTGGGTTCATGAATGTCTGGGCGCACAATAACTCAATTATCAAATGGCCAAGTGTTGTTTGTTGGGCATCCCTTTGCAATTTATAGTTCCTTTTGAATTTGAATTCGACCGTTCCCCCACATCCGGTCCATTAATGATCCCTTGGCGACATATTTTCCCAAATATAGCCCATAAAGTTCGCCTTAAATGCCTTTCGCCCACTCCATTTGGTCTCAAACCAAGCATCACATCGTGAATAGTGACTGTAACGGTCACTTTCCAGCCAACCTGCGCAGCAGTGTAGCTACCCTCGCGCTATCACAGACCCTATGACACTTCGCTACTACACGCAGGCCTGACATCGTGCAGCTCTCGGGTAGAGTAGTTTATAGTCCCGCGCCTCCTTTCAGCTGCCTAGAGAGCTAAGACATGACTTCCATCGACTAGTCAGATTGTCAGACCACCTATGTATGGCTTCAAACAACTAGCATTTACTTTTCCTGGGAAGAGTTATCTATTTAATTTCACCAATTGCACTGTGCCACCATCTATGATCTCCTTTATAACATACAATCCCAACCAATCCATCTTGAGCTTCCCTGGGAATTTATCAAACTTAATATCATATAACAACATCAAATCATTCACCTTAAAGGTGTGCAACTTAATATGTCGATTGTGCCAGGCCTTTTCGCTGCTTTTGTACCTGCTAGTGGAATCTAGCCAAAAATCGGTCTTCTTCAAGCTCCTCCCACTACGCGAGCCTCTCCTCTAGGGCTCTGCGGTCCATCATACTTATGAGCGCTACTATGCATAGACTAGGCATGATGTACTCCATAGGCATTACGGCCTCTATTCCATAGAAAAACCTAAAAGGTGTTTGTCCCATCAATTTCTTGCATGTCATCCTATAAGCCATAATGTTGCGAGTACGCGCAGGTTCCAATCAAGTCGTTGTGCATTACATACCTTGTTCAGCGTATTGCACACCTTATTGAATGCTTCCATGTGGAGAACCTTTTGTGCGATTTTTCTTCCTACATATTGTCTTTCCAATATGAAGAGCCATTTGCACATTTGTCCCCCCAACACATGTTTATTGACCATATCTCTCAGTGCGGAGTTCATGTGCATCCGCGTAGGTTTCTTTCTATATGCATGTACCCACCTAGCCAGATGTGCATGCAGATCATCCCATCCACTATACTTGTTTGTTAGACACGCCCTAGGTTTCCCAAATCGTGTGCACATCATCCTTCTACATTTGCGCCAGTCATTAAAGCTCCCTTTGTGCATACCCCACCACTTCGCAGGCGTAGCGCAAAATACCTAATTCAAGACATGGAAGCATTGTTTTTTTGACACTTCCCTTTCAAATTTATCCAAGAAGGTATCTACCTCACTTAATCCATCATAAGTAGGTAGATCTCTCACTTCTGTCGATACGTAGCACAGTGACCTTGTCATCATATTACAACTCAACATGGTTACTTCATGTAACCAATTCTTCCATCACTTTGTCTCCTCATCAGAATCCAAAGTACAGGAGCTCTCGCTTTCCCATGAGATCCGCCCATCCGCAATGGGATTTACCCAATCTTGCTCTCGCGTTGTTATCTTGTAGAGCAGTCCAAAACATCATCACTTTCATAGTCGCGCACCGGCTCTGTATAGTGTGATCCTTTAGTAGGGTCCAGGGGTATAACTACGCGTAGAGACTTCTTCTCAAAAAGCATCTTGCGCTTCTTCAGATTAATCACCCCGTTTATGTCAGTGCCCAATCAATTCCTAAGAGAACGGGGTAGGGATTGTTGTCATCAAAAATATCTATCACTTCAAAGTCTGTTGTGCACTCACTCCCTTAATATCCACGGTTATTACTTGCAATCGGCCCATGGGTATTATCTTCTACCGGTTCACCATTTGCATTTGAATAGGAGACCACTGCAGCGTAGGTCTCCCCATTCGCTCCCATATTTGCTTCGGCAAAACATTCACATCTAATCCTAAATACAGAATTACTTGGTCCATTTCATATTCTCCAATCTATGTGGTTAACCTCATTTCTCTTCCTGTCCTCATCTTATGCTCTCCAATCTTTCAGACTACGCACGGTTCTCCTGGCACGGTCCCAACACATCTGTTAATGAGTTCCTATAATCCTTTTGCAGCTTTACTGTCACACAGTAACTTCATGCATGTTTCCAAGAACATTGTGAGCATAGATGGGTCCATCTCCGGCTCCAGTCTATCTTTGCTTCCTAAAGTGGAGGCATCAGCGAAGCTCTTCTTAGCTTCCATGAAGGTTTCCTAGGTGCGCTCCAAATCAAACTCTGCTTCTTTTGCCGGAGCTTTGCAAACCCAAGTACTATCTTCTGGTTGTTTGCCTTTGTCATCTCCCATCGTGATTCCACATTAGAGCACAATGTTAACATTTGGATCTTCCTCACACGGCTCAAACCTCATCATCTACAGGTTCTAAGTCGGGGGAGGCGATAGCACTCCTTTGTCATGTATCCTAGATATCAGCGTAGGACAATCTTCTGTCTCATGATCAAACAAGGTACAATACAAACATGATGGTTTTGTCAGATTCATACAATCACAGGCATAATGTCTTGGCCCTCCATAATTGTAGCATATCAACTATCTGCGACCTCTTCTAGGTCCTCCATCACCTCAGCCTCGTCCGCGCCCCTGAAACCCTATTCGCGCCATTCCCGCTTTTTGGTCTAGGGGCCGCATTTCATCCTGAACTCTATAGGTGGGAGTTCTATCCATCATCAACTCATATCTTCTGCAAGTGCGCTCATTATGTCCCACCAACCTACAAAAGTTGCAGAGCAACTATTGCGAATTTTTTGTATACTTATGTAACAAATGGCAGTTTTCCGTAGCATGTTTCCCACCTATTTGACAAATCACGCACCACAAAGCAGGCATTGCGTCCTACTTGTGCTTCCAACCTTAACAGCATCGGTCTTCCTCTTGTGAGGTAATTTTCGAAAATCGGGCAATGGTCCTTGTCATGACCTTGACCCTTGCATTTTACACACCACACCTCTTCGCGCACTTCTGGTTGGGTTGTCCTGTCCTATTTCAAACTCTGCATCTCAAGGCATAAATTCTTCAACTGCATGTGTATCTGATGAACTCCCAAGTTAGGATCCTACATCGAGGTCTCATGCGGCCTCATCGTGATCTCTAAGTCCTCTGCCTGAGTCGTTAGCTTCTACTACAATAACGCACTCCTTGGATGTGGCATTAGCGATGCTACAAACCATTCGCGGTGTTGTCCATTCATTAGATTCATGTTAGATTTGTGAATCGTACACTTAAGCCTTTGATCCAACTCCCAAGGAGTCTCACCTGGTAGCATCGTGATCTCTTTGAATCTAATGATCGACTATGCTTCAGACTTCGGACTGCTAAATTCCTTAGCGCAATTTGGATATTCACGATTCACGCATTCAGATTATCATTAGAGTGCTTAATATACCAGGTCAGCGCATGATCCTGTAGGGCACTAACCAGTGTTGCTTTCTTTATATTGTTATTTGTAACTCCTTGCGCTTCCCATATGGCCCTTACAATGAACCAAAATTGGTCTGGATCCTCATTTCCCAATCCTTGGAACACGGGAAACATTATTGTGCTTGCCATATTGAATTGTGGTGGTGGCGAAGGTGGTACAAGTGAATATGGAGGTGATGGTGGTGAAGTTGGTGGCGGTGTGGGTGGGGGTGGTATTCGTGGAATTATTTGCCTTATCAAATGGATCGCACTTCATGGAGAGACCTTCACAAGCTCTTCCTCGTCCCCTTGTGTAGGTGAAATCAAGGGGCTATTTTTTGGTCCCTTATTTTCTTCATTCCTGTAAGTTTTTCCACTTTGTGTAGCTCCAAACATCAAGGTAATTGCATTACCCTGTTTTCTCACAATAACATTTTAATCCAAGTATTCAGAGACTTTACATACTTACCTCGTGGTCCTTTGAGAAAGCATCGCTCTGCCTCGCTATAGCTAACTAAAGTGTCAACCGTGAACTCAATAATGAATCTTCCTATTATCCGATCGAGCCAATGATCAACGTCACGTGTGACCTTATCCTCCGATGCTTCCAACCTGCACACTAACTCTGGGGTCCACACAACAGGACCATCAAGTTTCCACCTTCCTTGGCTATCTGCTAGCTTCGCGATCCACTCGTATAGCTCAGTCGGGAAAGACGTGAAGAAGATTTCATGGATCTTCGTGTATAGGTGGCAGTCTAACCACTCTTCTTATGGTAGTTACGGGTTCCTGTTCTCCTGCGTTGTGAACTCGTGAATTCTTCTGTCAAACCAGCCTTCAATTTCCTTTTTATTTGGATTCCAATGATATGACATCAGACATCTCTATGCATATTCTGGTCCTGGCAACGGAACCATTTGTTGGCTTGATAGGGCCTGACCTAGGTTCAGAGTTAATTAGCCAAACAAATCCCTACACTACTGGCCCTTTCGGCATCATCCCGTGGAGCGTGGACTGAAGTCTCAACCAAAGCAGTATGGGGGGATGTTGGAACCAAGTTTTTGCACCCTTGAGATGTTTGAGGTGTCAATTTAGTCCAATTGTGCCTACCTTCATGCAAGTCACTTCACACACTATTCTAACCTTTAACACCTTCGTGATCTACTATAATCACCTTTCGCACAACCTTAACTAGGGGCTATGATGCTTTCACACTGCTATAGAAATGCAATTCATACCCAATACATTCAATGCAGAAAATAGGAAATAAATACATAGGAATGATATAAACCTTCTCTTTATTAATGGTCCAATGGTTACAGACTCGAGTCACCGTAAGCACTTAGCTGCAGGGGTTCGCACACTCAACTATGGACTACTAGCCCTCTGCACACTCAGTTGTAGAGCCTTCTCCTACTCTACGACCCACAACTAGACTTTACACTTCAGATACGACTCAACTCTTCATCCTTAGACTTCCTTGATTATTGAATGTCTTAACTACTTAGAGCCTCGCTCTATTTATACAATCCCATGGTCCACGAACCATGGGTAGATCTCTAAAGCCAACATTACATTAAAAAATTAAGGGTAGAAAACCCTATGCCTCATTTACAAGTTACTCTCTGTGCCCACAAAATGCGGATTCTTTACATCAGACTTATAATTTTTGACCAAAATCTGGGCTCTAAGCCCCAAAACTTTCCTTGGGGGATCCTGCACCCAACAAATAGTGTTGTTCGATAGTCATAGTTTCTTTACTTAAGCTTATTTTGAATGACTCTAAGTGTAATTCTTATTTGCATTCAGTTTCAACTAATTTCAGAACAAGTTGCATAGAATTGCAGAGTGTGTTGGGAGTATTTCCTCCATAGATAGTTCTTTTTAGAGTTGTGTGAATTGAATTGAAGAATTAGCCTTTAGTGAACGATTCATCATTAGATAACCTCTAGCTTCACTGCACATACTCTATTGGCACTCTTAAGATAGAAAGACTTATCTTCGGTTGAAAACTAATGTAGGGATTAAGATTGGCTGTAAAAAGACATCTTAGTGAGCCAACATTTGGTGTCGTTGTTAGGGAGAGTGTTTCAAGTGATTGTTTTTATTTCTTTGATGTAGGAGAACTGGGTTTTAAAAATGGAATGTAAGAACCTGCATACCTAGAAAGTAAAGTGCTTGCTTACCTGCCCACTTTACAGAAAAACCTTAGAGGCTAAATAGGAATTTGTTTTTATGAATGACTAGAAAGAAAAAGATAGAAAAAGAGCATAATCCTCCACCAAAACGCACAAAACCCAAGGGATTGGTGAACCTTGGGAGAACAACCTTTATAGACGAAATCATAAGAAGAGCAGAGTCTCAAGCATTAGTAGGATTCCAGGCTATACTTGGAAGAGGTTCTACTGCTATCCCTCAAGCAGCAGGATCACCATCTGCAAGTCATGCTGAGATTCAAATCTAAGTAGGAGGATTGGAATAGAGTTTTCAAGCTACAATAAGCTTACACTCTGATCCTCTACAAGAGGGAAAATATTGTAACTTAAGATAAGGAAAAGGAGAAACTAGTGGGGCTGCTAAAGCAGAACTATAGCTATCTAAACAAGGATCTCCTAAGATTCCAAACCTAGGAAGTGTCGCTAGCTTGGGTTGCTAACTCTCTGCTTACTCCAAAAGCACCCCTTGAAATCCCCAAAGATTATTGGCATATCTTTGATCAAATGGCAGATCAGCCACCCCAAGGTCAAACCTCAACATTAGAGTACCCCATAGTCGACCAGGTGGATAATGCTCCTATGAGGGCTATTCCTCTGCAAAGCATCCCAACCTTCCATGGGATGATCACAGAGGATCCTGATGCTTTCCTGTTTGAGTTTGATGTCCTCTGTAGAGGGTATGACTATACAACCGACCCCAAAAGCTGAAATTGTTCCCTTCCACTCTAAAAGGGGCACCTTTGAGATGGTTTATGGGTTGAGGTGAGTGAATCATCAATTCTTGGGATGAAATGAAAACCTCCTTCCTTAAAATATACCAGGACTTTTGTAAAACTAGGGAACTGAAAGATGACATTTTTAAGATGACTACAAAAGATAATGAAATAGTAGAAGAATATGTAGAATGATTTAATTATAATTTGTAGAGGTCTCCACATACTGCCCCTACCAAAAGAAGTCCTAAGAGCTATCTTGATTAAAGGAATGAAAGAGGAATGGGTAGAAACTCTAAACTTAATGGGAAAAGGAGATATTTCTCAGAAAGATTATGATGAAATTATTTGTTTGTGTATCAAGTGTTTGCGAGGAAGCACACATACAGGAGTATCTAACCAAGATCCAATGAGCAGAGGAAGCAAACCACATAGTGGAGGTGTAACACGGATGGAGATCGGCAACCTCTTGGAAGATTTTAAGATGGACATCCTCGGTATAGTTTCTAAGTGAAAGAAGAGGTGGTCAGAACCTAGTATTTCATTGTGATTGAAATGCAAGAGGACAGTAGTGTTCTTAAAAGGTGCAGATGAATTGAAGCCTAGAAGGAGTAGAGAGAAGTGCTCAAAGAGGTTCCAGAGATAGAGAACCAAGTGCTTGCCAAAAGACCAAGTACATAGGAGAGCTTGGTAAGATAAGTGGTAGCAGGAAGGACTTGTTGGTGCAAAGGCTTTAGTACAGCTCATAGTAAGTGAGTGAGGAGCTCATGAAGATAGAGGAGAAAATGATTGAAAATTATCATTGATAGTCATAGTAGAGGTTCTGAGGAAAACCACAGCAGAAGAAAAGTGGAGAAGGAGGATGCCAAAGAAAATGGAAAGAGGATGAGTCAAGAGGAGAGTGACAAGGAGATTGCAGAGTTAAAAGAACAAATCAATGTATTAAGAATGATACTAGAGGAAACCAGAGACAAGGTTGGGTCATGAGGAAGAAAGTAAATTGGTAAAGGCTACAAGAGAAGAGAAATCAACAGTTGGAAATGGAAGTTTCCATTTGTGAAGCAGAAGAGGGTGAAGTTCTAGGAGAAGATGAAGACTGGAGATCTGTGAAAGATCTTATGAACCATTGTGTGGATTCAAGACAACAAGAAGTTTACTTTGCTGAGGAAAGAATTATTTATGATTTTTTGAACTATTGGGCAAATGCAGAGCAGCAGGAGGATGTAAAACCTTGTATATTTGAATCTAATAATTTTGATGTGATTACAGGTTTTGCAGAGGATGAGCAATCTTTTGAAGCTGTCAAAAGTATGGAAGAGTATCTTTCAGAAGATAAAAACTCTGAAGTAAAGAATGATGGAGAGTGTCTCTTGAATGGAAAAAGTAGTGAATTATTGCAGCAGAAAGAATTTAGTAGTACATTGATGTTTGAAGTTGTTACAACACAAGGACAAGTTCTTGTGGAAGAAGGAGATGAGATTTAGTCTGAAGAACTGATATGTGAAGCAACAATTGAGACTATTGAACCTTGTAATTTTTAAATTGATAATTTGTGTACTAATGCAGGAATCATAAGTAATGATGAAGTACTTATGAGGTGTCACGGAGAAATTGAATTGCTGGAGTATTTGCTAGAAAACTCAGAGTATGATAGTGTGATTGCAGAGGAAGGAGTTCACTATAGTGGACAAGAGCAGAAAGACATCATTAAAGAAGATGGTGTGGAAGAAAGACTTGTTGACAGTCTTGAGAGTACTTTAGATAATTCTTTAGAGAATTCTTTGACAAGGTTGAATCAGCATACTGATGTGCTGATGGAAGAGAAAAAATCATAGCAACACACTGAGGTGTTTCCAAAGGAAGAAAAGGCATTGAGGCCTTATGTTTTTAATTTTAGTAATTGCTTTGTGAGTGCAGGTTTTATTGCAGATGCTAAAAAAAATTGGCACAAATGAGCAGCCAAGTAAAGATAGAAGTGGAAGATTCTGTGGAAGTATTTAATCCATGGAAAAAAGATATTATGTTGCTGGAAAGAATGCTAGAAAGTCAGGATTTAATGCAGAAAGAGATAATCATGAAAGAGGGTAAGGATGAAAGGGCGGTTTTAAGAATCTGACAACTTCAAAGAGAAGATAAGGAACAGTAGTTTGAAGAGTTAGTGGACAACAACAATAAAATGAAGCAAAGAGAAAGAGGTAGCAGTAAATGGCAGAGTATGTACCACCCCAAGAATATGCTAGAGACAGAGATTGAATAATTATGGCAATTAATGATGAAGCAGTCCATATGGAGGAGATTGACAGTAGCAAGAAGAATGATCAATAAGAATTTGAAACTGATTGACAAGGAGAGGAAGATGAAACAGAAGACAGCAGACATACAGAAACAAAAAAGGTGCAGATCATTCAGACAACTACAAACTAATGTTTGGGACCCTGGAGGTTTTCTATCAACATATGAAGACACATGATCAAGAGATCATGAATGTTTTCTACCTTGGGAGTTTGATGCAGGAGCATTCAGCTCAAAAATATCATTGTATTCTAGTTAACTTAGGGGGTCTTGTGTTTTAAGGAAGTTGGTTTCCTAAGTGTTGAATTAATGTAATTATTTAGGCTTTTGAGTGATTTTAATGAGAATAGGAATTAATTAAGTATTGTGTGGCATATTTGTAAATGTTCTCGAATGCTAGAAAACATGATATATTTAGGCTAGTTAAGATTCCATAGGGATTAAGAGATTTGAAATTCAATTGTAAATCTTAGATTAGGAATAGGTTTCATGATTTTGTCGATTAAAGAGGATCCTTAGGGATAAAGAAGAGATGTTAGGATTTTGTTGAGAAGGTTATGGATCTAAACCAGGAATTGGTTATAGAATCCTTTTGTATAAATGTAAGCCTAAAAGGTGGAGAGAGAGTTAGTTAGTTAGTTAGTTAGAATGTGAATTAGAGTTCAAACAAGGTTTGACTATAAGCCTACGGGTAGGTAGGAAAAAATAGGCCACTAATTAGAAAATCAGGCCACAGAGAGAGACTCTTTATGTAAATATTTACTTATCAATACAGAGAATTTGATTCCTAAGTTATGTGGTGTGTATTGATTAATGGAGTTATGAATTATGTGTGAATTAGTGTAATTCTGCATAGTATATGTATGCAGGTGGAGTTCGAGCACAACACAGAGAAGAGGTGGAGTATGAAGGATCGTGATTTGATCGTTTGAATCTGATTAAAGGATAAAAGTGAAGCTCAGGAGTGATAGCATTTAAGAGTATGTGGAGTTAAGCTCAGGAGGGAGTTGCGTTACAAAACAACCAAGGACCAGAAACCCTGGAGAAACTCGAAACCACAGAAAAATAGAGATCAAAACAAGTGAAGAATCGTATAAGCGAGTCTGGTAAACAGAACAGAATACTGAGAAATTTCATAAAAAAACAAAGTAAAGGATAGAAGGAATTGAAACGGTGAAGAACGGGAACCGTCGGATCGTTCAAATCGATGAATAATAATGGTGGAAGAGAAATCTAGAGAAACAATCACGATGATCGCGTGGTGAAGATGTGCAGGCATTAAACAGAAGGGAGGAGCAGTTTTCGTAGACGGGAAGTGATTTCTCACGTGGCCTAAAAACTATAAGCGAGATTTGAAAAATGGACCCGAGTAAGTTATAGACTATGATCTAATCCAGTTGAGTTCCGGATAGATCACATTCATCTGTTAAATGATGATTGGACGGATATCGCGTGCTAACAAGCGTGGAGATTAATTTCCAAATTGGACATGATGAGGTTTTATACAGCGGGGTTAAATTCTCATTGAGTTCCAGTGATCAGATCCATCCATTGGTTGACAGATTGGACAGTAACCGCACGTGAACATGTGCGAGGGTTAATGGCCTGGGCAGACCCGATGTGTTTATCAATGCAAGTTAAGTTTATTTGAGTTCCTGCAGGTGAATGGATTAAAGTTAGAGATCAATGATAGTTGTTGATCTGATGGAGTGAAATCAATGGTGGAGGTTGAACGCGATAAAGTGAGCATCGATAAATGTGCAAAGTTTGAGGAAAGGCGGAAAGGTAAGGTTAAGTGGGTTTATGGTATATTTCTATTATAGGAGAGTTATAATAGAAATAAGTGGATAAATGAATTAAAATGTTAAGTCGATTTTAACCAAGTCTGAGACCATGGTATGGGGCATGGTTAATATGCACAAGTTTAAGAATTAACTAAAGTTATGAAGGGCTTATAAGGTCCCAATTAAAAGGTTTATTAAAGTTTAGACTTGGGTTAGTCACATGAAACGTTTCCGCATAGAATTATTGAAGGGAATTAAAACCTTGATTTGTGAATGTTTTCACCATGGATTAGGTGATTAATCTTGGGACATGACGGACATGTATGTGACATGCAATTTTATATGCATACTGTGGGTATTTGCAGCTTAGGCTACCATCAATAGATCTGACAAAAAATAAATTTATACACAAGAATAGTGATTGTGGGATGACTCAACTCACTATTAGGTGGCATATTTGAAGAGCCCTAGATGAGGGAAGTGTTGTGGACACTAGATCAATAAAATAATTGACTGTGGTTGGAAAAATTGGTGGCAATCCAAGTATAGTTGAAGGGTTTTTAGGCGGCTATCAAAGAAGATCCCTAAGTCATGTACTTGTGAAGGATAACAAGATTGGTAGAAGGGTGGGTGTATTTCTTGTATTAGTGTGATTGTAAAGGGCCATGATCCCTGTTACAAGAGCTCTATCCTATCTTAGTATAGTTTGTAATATAACGAAGAAGGGCTTGAAAAATTTAAATATTTTCATGTGCACTAGTTGATTCCCTATGTGTGTATATTTTGTTATGCAAAGTAGATGCGTTGGGGAACTTGAGTGTGTTCGCATCAAAGGTTCTAAGACCAAACCCAGATTCTCATGTGTCATGGAAATTCAACATATGCCTTGTTCACCTAATAACTACTTGCAACTCATCTTAGGCTACTCATGTCCAATCTCAACTCATTTCACTTAACAAGTTAACAAGACAAGGCTCATCACATCCAACTGTGGTCGTAAAACAACTAAGAAACACAATTTACATCTTGACACTCACATGTCTTAGAATTCCTTGGCACTATGTGGCATGTGTTAACATCCCCTACATTCATTGGCATGCTTTGACACTCCCTAGCACATTGTAGCACTACCTAACACTCCTTGGTAGTTTATCATACCTTGGCACTGCCTAGCATATAATCTTGTCACTCCCTCCTTAACACACCTAGAACTTGTTGAAACTCCTTGTCACACACTCTTATTCATTCATTTCCATGCATTTTGAGCTAGTGCTTCCTTAAGTTTACCTTACTCTCCCTAGCACACATTGGCACACCCTAGCACCTAGCACACCTTGGTTTGTTTCCCTAACACTCTAGCATTCCTTGGAACTATCTAGCATACCTTGTCACTCTCTCCTTAGCACACTTAGAGCTTGCTGACACTCCCAGTCACAAACTATTATTCATTCACTTTCATGCATTTTGACCTGGTGCTTCCTTATGTTTCCCTAACACTCCTTAGCACCCCTTGGCATGTTTTGGTACACCCAGGCACCTATAACATCTTGGAATGTCACCTTGGCATCTAGCATGCCTTAACACTACCTAGCATACCTTGTCACTCCCTCCTTAGCACACTTGGAACTCACTAACACTTCTAATCAAAAATTATTATTTGTTCATTTCCATGCATTTTGACGTAGTGCTCCCTTATGTTTCCCTGACACTCCCAGCTAACACTTCCTTGCATGCATTGGCACATTTTGGCCACATGTCGCCATAGAACTCTAACATTCCTTAGCATTGCCAAGTATGCCTTATCACTCCTCCTTAGAACACTTGGAACTCGTTGACACTCCCTGTCACACACTCTTATTCATTCATTTCCATGCATTATGACCTAGTGCTCCTTTGTGTTTCTGTAGCACTCCCTAACACTCCTTAGCACACATTGGCACACCCTGGCAATTGACACATCTTAGCATGTTTTCCTAGCACTCTATCATGCCTTAGAACTCCCTAACATACCTTTTCACTCCCTCCTTACCACACCTATAACTTTCTAACACTCCCTATCACAAACTATTATTCATTCATTTCCATGCAATTGAAACTAGTCCTCCCTTGTGTTTCCCTGCCAATCCCTAGCATGCATTGGTTCCACATCCTATAACCTAGCACATCTTGGCATGTCTTGGCATGCCTAACATTCCTTGGAACTTTCTAGCATGTGTTAGCACTTCCTGGCATTCCCTACACACCTTGGCACTCCCTAGTTGTCATGCCCTCATAGATAGCCTTACTTTTTTTGTGACTTGGGAACCCAACCAAGTCATTGAAAAAATAGTGTTGTGCCTAGCCCAAAGTCTCTCTATTTATGAAACTACTTTGTCCATCCCCTTATCGCAACCATAGGCTTTCCTCCTACAAGTCATTTTCTAAAATTCTCCTAACACACTTCGTCCATGAGACACCTAGAATTCACTGACACTCCCTCACAAAATCTCTTATTCCTTCATTTCCATGCACTTGGACCTATTTCTCCATTGTGATTCCCTGACACTTCCAAACACTGCTCAACATGAATTGGCACTATATGTCATGTGTTATTATGCCTTTTAATTCCTTGGCACACTCTGGCACTCCTTAGCTATCATGCCCTCATAACTACCCTCTTTTTTCTAGACTTGGGAACCCAACCAAGTCTTGCCTCAACTACAACAACTTGACCAAGTTACATTTACTAACCCTAGACTATGCCTTGTTCACCTAAGAATGGCCTAAATCATCTTAGGGTTCTCATGTCCAATCTTAACTCACCCCACTTAAAAACTTACCAAGTCAAGGTTCACATCCAACTGTGCCCATAAAACAACTAAGAAACATAGTTTACATCTTGACATGCCATAGCATCTAGCACGTCTAACAATACCTTGGAGCTGCATGGTATTTATTAGCATCTACTGCATTCCTTGGCATGCTTTGGAACTCCCTAGCACACCCTACAACTCCCTGACATGCCCTGGCACTCTAGCATGCCTTGGCATGACTTAGCATATAACCTTGTCACTCCTTTCTTAGCATAATTGGAACTCACCAACACTCCCTATCACACACTCTTATCCATTTATTTCCATGAATTTTGAACTAGTTCTCCCATGTGTTCCCATGGCACTCCCTAACCCTCCCTGACACACATTGGCACACTTTGGGACTTGTCACATCTTGGAATGTCGCCATGTCACTCTAACATTCCTTGGCACTACCTAGAACACCTTGTCACTCCCTCCTTAACACACCTATAACTCATTGACAATCATTTTCATGCACTCTTATTAATTCATTTCCATGCATTTGAAACTAGTGCTCCCGTGTTTATCCCTAGAACTTAATAACTCCCCCTAGCATGCATTGGCACACCCTAGCACCTACCACATCTTGTCATGTTTCCCTGGCCTCTAGCATGCCTTAGCACTACCTTGCATACTATTGGGTAGCGGAAGCCCCGCGCAACGGTTAAGGGGTGCGAAGCTGGACATTTTGGGTAAAGTTAGGGTAAAGACTCCACCAAACGCATAGAGCATGAATTGTAATAGGTTGATTCAAAGGGTAGTCCACCCAAAAATAATGTAAAGAAATATAAATAGAGTAAGCCTGCACAGGGGTCGCGGGCCAAGGAAGGGTATAAATGGAGCGAGGCTCTATGGAGGGAAGGCAGTTGTTTTGGAGAATATGAATGGTAATGGGTTCTAAAAGAAGATACTCTGAAAGTGTCTGTAATTCCAAATTGAGGGATAAGGGTAGTAGGTAGAGGCTCTACAGCTGTGTGCACAAAGGCCTGGAAAGTTTGCAGCTGTGTGCACAAAGGCCTGGAAAGTCTGCAGCTGTGTGAGCGGAATCTAGATGTATTGGTGAATATTGTTAATAAAGATAAGTTTACTATGAATTCTATGTTAAATATGACTTTGCTCTTTTTGAATCATTATGATCTATGCATTTCTACTGTTGAATACCTGTGAACTGAGTTTATTCTTAATGTGCGAAAGTAACCAGAAATAATAACAGTTTGCTTAAAGACCACTCTAACTAGATCAGAATAGTAATAATTGATCCAATTTATAGTAAGTGCAACAAGGGTAACTATATCTGTGCAGCGCGAGGCTACAGAATGGTGTGGGACCCTCACAAACCACATCTAGACATCCCAAGGGTGCGTAAACCTCGTTCCAGCACCCTCCCTTGCTACCTCGGGTGAGACCTCAGTCCGCGCTCTGCGGGCTGTTGCTGAAAGGGCCAGTAGCTGCGGGATTTGTTTGGCTAATTAACTCTTCTGAACCTAGGCTAGGCCCCTATAAGCTAACAAATGGTTTCGTTGCTAGGACCAAGATCTGCCTAAGGGGTGTCTAATGTGGGAACACTGGAATCCTACAAAGAGAGAACTCGAATATTGGTGGGATCTGAAGCTCCACGAGTTCGCAGTTCAGGAGAACAGAAAATCACGGATATCAGAGGAACAGTGGTTGGATCGCTATATATTCACGGACATACATGAGATCTTCTTCGTAACATTCCCGAAAGAATTGTATGAGTGGGTCGCAAAGTTAGCTGATAGCGTGGGAAGGTTCAGATTGGACTAGTGCATAGTGTGGACTCCGGAACTAGTGCAAAGGCTAGAAGCCACCAAAGATAGAATTGTGTGCGCAGTAGACCACTAGTTAGATCGGACCATTGGGGGATTTATCACTGAATTTGTGATAGATCCAACTGTAAGTTACAGTGAAGCAGAAAGGCACTTTCTCCAAGGACCGCGGGGTAGGTACATCAAAGCATTGAATACTTCGATTAAGATGTTGTTTGTGCGAAAACAGATTCTGCGCGTGTATTGATGTCTGGGGTAACGCGAAATGGAAAGGGTTATCGAAGAACAGGAGAAGTAGAGAACAACCCATTGATTTATGTCTTGCGGGAAAGCGAGGAGGATCTCACTAGGGTCTCGCCAGGAAGTGAGGTCTGATTGATTAAAGAATGCTCCCCACTGATACCACCTCCATCTACACCACCACCCACTTCACCCGCGTCGAGTCCATCCACACCAACACCTTCACCACCCACTTCCACCACCAAAATCCGGGATGGAAACCATAGTCAAGTTACTGACCTTTCATGGTATAGGGAATGAAGAGCCAAGTCGGTTCTGGTTTGTGATAAAATCTATATGGGACGCGCAAGGCATAACAGATGAAAACATTAAAAAGGCCACACTGGTTAGTGCACTACAGGACCGCGCACTGACATGGTACATAAAATACTCAACCGATCATCCGAATACGGGAATAGTGGTGATCCAGGATGCGCTGAATAAAGAGTTTGGCCGACCAAAGTCTAAAGCCTAGTCGATCATTGGATTCAAAGAGATAGCAATGTTGCCTGGTGAAAATCCATGGGATCTGGACCAGAGATTAAAAAGTACTATTCGTGAAGAAAAAATGACCTTAACAGATGGGCAGCATTGTGTGTGGTTTGTCGCATCCTTGATGCCCCATTTGAGGGCAGCTTTGTCACAGCATAAGATCTCAACCCAAGCCGAGGCACTGTAGACAGCAATGAGGCTACATGTGACCCGAATACTAGACCTAGGGTTGGAAGTTCAGCAAATCCACGTGCAACTTCAAAACTTGAGCCTGGAAGTATAGAGCTTGAAGCAAGGAAGAATTTCCCGACTAGAGGTGCACCCGGAGATAGGCTATATCAAATGTAAGAGCCAAACGCATGACAAGGACCATTGCCCAGTTTTTTCAAACCATTTGACAGAAGCAGGTCCATTACTATTAAAAGTGGAGGTACAAGCAGGGTCGAATGCTCCACCTGTGCTCTGGTGCATGATTTGCTAGGTAGGAGGAAAGCATGCCATGGATAATTGTCACCTATTGCCAAACGTACAACAACCTCCTCAACACTTATTTTGTAACTCCTACAGAACAATGGGTCACGAAGAAAAAGATTGTCGCAGGTTGATGGATCGACCACCTATGTATAGGATGCAAATAGAGACGTGTGGACAGGACCCGATTGCACCTTTCGTGCGAGGGGGATTCCTAATACACAGACGAGGGCGCAGAGGATGGGGGCCCAGACAGGGTCGTGGACAGTTGATTTGTTAAAATTGTGGTGGACAGGGGCATTACACGTGAGATTGTATGAATCCAACTAAAGCCTGTTGTCTGTCATGCTACTAGTTTGATCATGATGCAATCGATTGCCCCACATTGATTGCTCAATTAAGGGAGAAAGGAGTGCTCCCAGCTAGCCCCACCCATAATGTCCAGATGATGAAGGTTGAATCCTGCACTAAAGACCCCAACATAAATATAATGCTCAGAAGTGGTGTAGCTACAGGGGGAGATAAGGGGAAGAATCCAGAAGAGGATACGTGGGTTCATAAGGCTCCCCCAAAACAACCAGAATTTGATTTGGTGCAAGCAAATGAAACCCTTTTGGAGGTGAAGAAAATTTTTATAGAAGCATCGACTTCGGGTAGTAAGCGGCAACCGGACTTTCAACAAGATAATTCCTTGATAACTGCCTTTTTAGAAACCTGTATGAAGCTCTTGAGGGATGCCAATGCGGTGAAAGGGTTACAAGAGTTAATAGCTAGACGTGCAGGGGTAGACAACCCGCACATGATCCAGAAATTGGGCAAACACGTTTTACGTACCGGACAGGAGATGTGGTTGATTGCCCAAATTGGAGACTACAAGATGGACCAAGTCATCTTAGATCTGGGTTCTAATGCGAATGTCCTACCAAAACAGACCTGGGAACACATGGGCAGGCCTGCACTGCAATGGTCCCCAATTCAATTACAGTTGGCAAACCAACAAAAGATCCTGCCGATGGGAAGATTGCAAGGAGTTATCGTAGATATCAACGGTGCTCGCATGCACACTAATTTTGAAGTCATAGAAATCATGGATGATAGTAACCCCTATCCAGCATTACTAGGAATAGACTGGGCAATAGATATGAATGGAATCGTCAACCTCAAAAAGCGGAAAATAATCTTCGAAAAGAACGCACTCCGAGTAGTCATTCCTTTGGATCCAACTAAAGGAGCCCACTATAGTGAACCACTGTGCGGCGACGATAGTAATAGGGAACTAGACTGCATCTACCAGCTCACAGTGCGAAATGGGGACAGGGTGAACCCAACTACAGATGGACGAATCTAATGGGACCGCGATAGCTCTTGCACATCAGATTCAGATGAAGAGGTTGAACGATGGAAAAATCGATTGCATGAAGTAACCACATTGAATTGCAACAGAATGGTTGTAGTAGGACCCGTAGCGTCGTCCATAAAAGAACCAATTGTCTCAGTGAAATCAAAACCCCGTACGCCAAAGGTATTCACATCCTGAAAGGTTCAAAATTGACAAAAACGGCAGGCACGGCTAAGCATAGCATAAAGCGTGACAGCCGCCATCACACGTTAACATCGGTAGCTAGACAAACTAAGAAGAGCAACCCGCAGCAACTAGGATCACCAAAAGCTGACCACGGGGTCCGCGGAAGCCCAAGAGATAGCATACATCACGGCGATACGCTAACATGACTTTCTTGGAGGCTACAGATACTGTGACCTAGATGGATCTGCACTATGCAATGGAAGAGAAATCAAAAGAAGTTGGGTAGCTACCGATACCACGCTAACAACACCCTTGAGGCACGACCAGGAGATCGAAGCATGGTAGAGAGGACTAAACTCAGGAGGATATCATGCCATGATGCTTACAAAAGCTCAGCCCTCCTTCACCTAAGACGACTCAAACCCTCGCGGAATACTCCTAGGAACAACCGAATTGGGACAAGGCTATCAGGACAGCACACACAGCCGTGGCACAAAACCTTTGTTTTCCAAGCGCTCGGATGATGCTCGCAACCCGGGGCAGCCGGGATAGTATGGATCTGCACCGACGGTGTGGACACCTAATGATCCAAATCAGATCCATAAACGACTTTCAATGAACCTTGACTAAATCAGGTCGAACAAATCTCTATTGAAATCCAAAACAGCAATCAAAAACACCCTGAACCAGTGGCCATGGCAGCCGGCGTGGAACGACGAGGACCTCGGTCAAAGCACGCTGACCGAGGCCCATGGAGACTGTGCAGGAGGTCAATGTAGCCCCTGGGAGCCCCGGACCAGGAAACGGAGCTGATTTTTGATGGGGCGATTAGCACCATCGATGGGAAAACAGGGCCGAAATGGGGGAGCCTTAAGCCCTTGGTCACGTTGGGAGCCAGAGAACCGCAGGCAGAGAAACGAAAAGTGCTAAAGTGTAAAGCCGGGACTCGCGACCTAGAAATCGACGGTTTTGATCGGGGCGCCCTTGAACGGTAAGAGGTTTTGGAGGAAGCGGAACGATCACACTCAGCGATCAACGCGTGGCAACAGAGGTGAGAGAAAAATCTTTGTGATCATGTGTTATCGGTCGAGCAAGTCAACCGCGCTCGACGTGCGTATGACGTCGGATCTTGAGGAGCCCAAATCGGACGGCTGAGATTGCGCCCAATAGAAAGAAGTGGAATCGATAAGAAATTAAGACGCATTCTAAAGGGATTTGGAATCTGTTTAACCGCCACGGTGAAGAAAGAACGTATCCGCGACATAACCAAAGAAAAGAATCGACAAGCAGACTGGCATTGTTCCAATGAGGACACATGGCTACTTCCTGAGCGTTTATGCTGACGCCGAACAAGGAATTCCAAGCATGCAGGCGGAAGGAGAATCGACGCAGGCGGGAGAGGAATCGAACAAGCATAAGGATCGAATGGCTAAAGCTATGAACAAAGATAGTCGAATTAAGAGGAGGATTTTGAGAGGAGTCCAAGCGACCAAGAGAGATAGTGAAAAGTGCACCCTGAGAGGAGGACTGAACATAGAGAACAATAAAGCCAAGCAGAGGAGACAGAGCGTTGAGCTTACCATAGGCAGCATCGAGCACCAGAGAGCTTGAAGATTCAAGCCTTCAATAGAGGAATATATCTGGATTGAGCATCACAGTTGGCTCCTTCCACTGTAGACCAAGGGTCACAGAGCTGGTAGGAAGAACAAGAGTCTGTGTACTCCGAGTGGCTTGGGGAATCCAAGAACCACCCTGCCAAGAAAAATCTGCTTCAGGAGAACTCATATTGAGTCCCTGTATTGTAATTTCTCTGCTGTAAGACACAATAAACCAAGGCCACCACTGAAGCTGGACTGGAGACATAGCCCTAGAGAATAGGGTGAACTCCTTATTAAAAATTGTTTTGTGTCTTTGTGTTGCTTAATGTATTTCTCTGCTGTCTTTCCATTTAAATGTTTTTGTATTGGCAATCTGATCAATCAGTTTCTTAAATAACACAGAACACACACACCAGCACATGAGTCTGTAATACCTTTTGTTTAATAAATCTTCAACTGAGGTCACTCATAGGGTGATTATCAGATCAAGTGGTATCAGAGCTTTAGGCTGTAAGGTTAAACAAGCTTGTGTTGGTTTAGCTATGAATGCTCACTAGAGCAAAGCTCAAATTAGGAGAAGGAGAGTTGGTGGAAACTAACCCTGAAATTGGGAGAGTCTATTCTCAGAAGACAATGTCAGAGGAAGGTTCTATAGGGCTAGACCCTCAATTTATAGAAATTTTCCTAGCTATAAAGTCTATGGTAGAAGAAATGTATAGGGACTTTAGAAAGCATAAGGATGAGGATTCATCAGGCTTTAAATGAGATAAAGAAGAAGATGAATCTCATTCCCATGACCACTCAAGAGGGAAAGGGAAAGAAGAAAGCTTTACTACACCTCCTAATAGCCCTATGCATAATAAGAAAGCATCTTTGATTAAGTTAGATGTTAAATTTGATTTGCCTATATATGATGGAGAGATAAATGCTGAAAAGTTGGACAATTGGATTAGACAAATTGATGTGTATTGCAGACTGCAGAACATAGACTCAAACAAGAGTAAATTCAGCTAGCAAGCCTACGCCTAGGAGGCACTGCCTTGGTTTGGTGGGAAGGCAGAACCCAAGCTGATATGAAGAAGCATGCTAAGACCATCTCTATCTAGAGTGAATTTGTTGCTGCAATCAAAAAGTAGCTCTATCCATTAGCCTACATGCAACAAGCCATGATGAGTTGGCAAACTCTTCGGCAGTTGAAAGGGAAAAGTGTACAAGGGTATACTCAAGAATTTAGAAAGAGAGCATTGATTTTGGGCATCTCATTAGACTCACTAGAAACTCTTTTAAAGTACATTGGTGGTCTACACAGCTACATGAGGCATACCATCCTCATGTTTAATCCCACTAGTATAGATGAAGTATCTGTACAAGCTACTCATCTAGAAGCTGGAGGAAAGAATGGAAGTCCAGAAGCTAGGGGACCATCCCAACCCACTGTAAGCAAGAGCAAGGAGAAAAGAAAGCAGAAGTGGAAAGCAAGGAAGGCTAACACTACACAAAAAGGCAAAGCTTCATGCACTCACTGTAAAAAGGAGGAGCATGATGATGAGCATTGTTGGATTCTGCATCCAGAGCTGAGACCTAAGAAGTCTGAGGGTAAGAAGAAGAATACTGCTACAACTATTCATAAAGATTTGGGGTCAGACTCGGGAGATGAAACAATCATTACAGCCACAGGTATAAAAGGTAAGAATTCTAAAGCATCTACTAGTAATTCTGCTCAATCTGTTATCGATGAAGAACATGAGAGAAAAAGGCATGAGCTTTTCCATATTTGAGTTGTTTCCAAAAATCAAAAGATTGATACTTTGTTTGATAGTGGCTCACAAGTAAATTTAATTTCTGAAGCAATTATAAAGAAATTGGGATTAGGAACTGCACCTCATAAGAAACCATACCCATTAGGTTGGTTGAATGATAAAGCACAACTACAAGTGACTAGACAGTGCAAACTCAAGTTTTCTTTTGGGTCAGCGTTTGTAGATGAGGTTGAGTTAGATGTAATTCCTTTGGATATATGTGGAATTGTTTTAGGAAGTCCTTACTTGTATGGTAGAAAGGCTATTTTCTATAGATATGAGAACAAGTATCTACTTGTTAAAGATGGAATCGAATACTTTGTAAGAGCTCATAAGCTCAAGAATAATTATACTCTCATAAAATCAGGACAGATGAAAAGAATGATAAATTCATGCAAATAGTCATTACTAATGGTTGTAAAGGAAAAGACACCTGATAAAACCAATGTATTTGAGGGCTATAAGGATGATCATCATGCTGATATAGAAAAGATTGTTTCCGAGTATGATGTCTTGTTTCAAGAACCTCAAGGTCTGCCACCCAAAAACAGAATAGTACATGATATTATTTTGTAGCAAGATGTTCCTTTGCCTAACATTGGGATGTATAGGTTGTCTACTTTAGAGAATGTTGAAATCAAGAAGCAGGTGCAGGAGTTGCTCGAGAAAGGGTTCATTAGGCCTAGCACATCACCATGTGGGTCACCAATCGTTCTGGTGAAAAATAAAGATGGCTCGTGGAGAATGTGCATTGATTACTGAGGACTGAATAAAATAACAATCAAAAATCGTTATCCCCTTCCTCACATAGATGATCATTTAGATCAATTGAAGGAAGTTGTTTATTTCACCAAGCTAGATTTGCACAGTGGATACCATCAGGTCAGAGTTGCAGACCAAGATGCATGGAAGACTGCTTTCAAAACAAAGTAGGGATTGTATGAATGGCTAGTTATGCCTTTTGGCTTGACCAATGCCCCTGCTACTTTCACGAGATTAATGAATGATGTACTCAGACCTTTTCTTGATGATTTTGTTATTGTGTATCTGGATGACATTCTGATTTTTAGTAAAACGTGAGAAGAACATTTAAAGCATGCTAAGCAGACATTAGATGTTTTGAAAAGAGAAAAACTTTATGTTAAACTCTCCAAATGTGAATTTGGAAAAACCTCTCTAAATTATTTGGGTCATATAGTAGGGGGAGGTGAATTGAAAATAGATCCCTCTAAAGTGGCAGTCATCATAAACTAGCCTAAACCCAAGTCTGCTACAGAAGTGAGAAGCTTCTTAGGAGCAACACAGTATTGGAGGAAGTTCATTTCAAATTTTTCCTCAATTGCAGCTCCCTTACATGTTATGACAGGATTGAACAAGGTGTTTCAGTGGGGAGGAAAACAACAGAAAGCCTTCGACACCTTGAAAAAAAAGATTAGTACAGCACCTGTACTAGCACTGTCAGATCTACAAAGACCATTTGAGATCCAAACTGATGCCAGTGACTATGCCATGGGAGTAGTGTTGAAACAGCACGGTAAAACCATATGTTATCATTCTGAGACTTTTAATCCTGCAGTAGTTAACTATCCTACATATGATAAAGAATTGTATGCATTAGTTTAGAGTGTGAAAAATGGAAACATTGTTTAATGGGCAAAGAAACAGTAATACATACTGATCATCAACCACTTCAATACCTACACTCCCAAATTAAATTGCAGCAATCAAGACATTACAGATGGATGGGCTTTCTAAAACAGTTTCATTTAGTCATCAAATATAAAAAGGGAATACATAACAAGGTTGCAGACATGTTATCTAGACCCATTATAAATGCATCTACCATACTTAAGCATAATTCTGTGCTGCATGAAAGCTACACAGAACAATATGCTCAGGATATGAATTTTAAAGATGTATATGCAACTTTGAGTCAAGGCAAAAGAGTAAAAGAATTGGACTATCATGTGAAGGACCGACTCTTATATCATTGTGGGAAACTCTGCATTCCACAAACTGAGAGAGCAAAGATACTTAGGGAAGCACACACTTCTCTGATATCAGGTCACTTTGGGGTAAGTAAAACAATTGCACAGCTGCAAAGGTTCTGTTATTGGCCAAAAATGAGTGAGACAGTTTCTAGATATGTAAAGGGGTGTGCTATGTGTGCTAAAAGCAAGCCCATCAATAGAAAACTAGGCTTGTACACTCCCTTGCCAATTCCTTCTCACCCTTGGGAAAGCATTTCCATGGATTTTGTTGGGGGACTGCCTAAATCTAGGAAAGGTCATGATTATCTATATGTTGTTGTGGATAGGTTCAGCAAAATGTGTATCTTGATACCCTGTAGTAAACAAATTACAGTTGAACAAATTGCAAAATTATTCTTTGAACATGTATGGGTTCATTTTGGATTACCCACTTCTATTGTATCAGGTCGAGACACCCAATTTGTGGGAAAGTTTTGGTCCAGTCTGTGGGAACTAATGGACACCAAATTAAAGAAAAGCACAACTTTTCATCCACAAAAAAATGGCCAGACAGAAGTAGTTAACAAGACGGTGATCCAGTTACTGAGAGGATATTGCAGCAAACATCCTAAGCTTTGGGATGATCACTTGTGCTATGTGCAGCATGCTTACAACAGAACCAAACACTCTTCTACACAGAGATCTCCTTTTGAGACCTATTTTGTTTCATACCAATGTCTCCTTTAGATTTTGTCTTTGGTAAAGATACCATGGTTGATAGACACAGTGATGTGGACAAGGCAACTAGGTTCATTGAACAGATCCAGGAGATCCACCAGGCAGTACAGGAACAGTTGGAAAAGAGCCAAGCCAAGTACAAGGCTAGGTATGATAAGCATCGGATGGAGCATAGTTTTCAAGTTGGAGACCAAGTCTGGCTGTATATCAGCAAGGTCGGGATGCAAGGTGAAGGTAAAAAGCTAAAACCTATCAAGTATGGACCCTTCAAGATACTTGAGAAGGTTGGTGAGAATGCTTTTCACCTTGATCTGCCAGCTTACATGCACATCTACTCAGTCGTGAATGTAGATTGCTTGAGGTTTTTTGAACCTTCAATGATTGAGGACCCTGAAGAGCAAAGTCAATTACCTTCTGTTGATGACCTGCTACCTGAATATCTTAGTGAATTATAGGAAGACACAATGCTAGACAGGAAGGTAAGGATGACACGCAGTGGACCAGTGGAGTACCTCAAAATTGGGTTTAAAGGTTCAAAGCCAAGTAGTACAAACTGGATTGAGATTGGACAAGTGAGACAGCAGTTTCCTCACTTAGTCGATGCTTGAAGAAAACCAACTTTTGGTGGTCCAAAACCTTTTTCAGTAGGAAGGCCATGATCCGAATTGGATCCATAAACAACTGTCAACGAACCTTGACTAAATCAGGTCGAACAAATCTCTAATGAAATCCAAAACAACAATCTAAAACACCCTAAACCAGTGGCCATGGTAGCCAGCGTGGAACAATGAGGACCTCGATCAAAGTGCGCTAACCGAGGCCCATGGAGACTGCGCAAGAGGTCAATGTAGCCCCTGGGAGCCCCGGACTAGGAAAAGGAGCTGATTTTCGATGGCACGATTAGCACCATCGCTGGGAAAACAGGGCCGAAATGGGGGAGCCTTAAGCCCTTGGTCACGTTGGGATCCATAGAACCACGGGTGGAGAAACGAAAAGTGCTAAAGTGTAAAGGCAGGACCTGTGACCTGGAAATTGGCGATTTTGATTGGGGCGCCCTTGAATGGTAAGAGGTTTTGGAGGAAGTGGAGTGATCACACTCAGCGATCGACGCGTGGCAACGGAGGTGAGAGAAAAACTGCCATGATCGCGCATTATTGGTCAAGCAAGTCAACCGCGCTCGATGTGCATATGACGTCAGATCTTGAGGAGCCCAGATCGAACGGCTGAGATTGCACTCGATAGAAAGAAGCCGAATCGACAGGAAATTAAGCTGTGTTCTAAAGGGATTTGGAATCCGTTTGACCACCACGATGGAGAAAGAACGTATCCACGACATAACTGAAGAAATGAATCGATGAGAAAACTGGCATTGTTCCAATGAGGACATGTGACTACTTCCTGAGCATTTATGCTGACGCCGAACAAGGAATTCCAAGCACGCAGGTGAAAGGAGAATTGACGCAGGCGGGAGAGAAACCGAACAGGCATAAGGATCGAATGGCTAAAGCCATGAATAGAGACAGTCAAATTAAGAGGAGTGCAAGCAACCAAGAGAGATAGTGAATAGTGCACCATGAGAGGAGGACTGAACATAGAGAACAATAAAGCCAAGTAGAGGAGACAGAGGTTCGAGCTGACCACAGGCAGCATCGAGCACCAGAGAGCTTGAAGATTCAAACCTTCCCATAGAGGAATCTGTCTGGATTGAGCATCACAGTTGGCTCTTTGCACTGTAGACCAAGGGTCACAGAACTGGTAGGAAGAACAAGAGTCTGTGTACTCCGAGTGGCTTGGGGAATCCAAGAACCACCCTGCCAAGAAAAATCTGCTTCAGGAGAACTCATATTGAGTCCCTGTATTGTAATTTCTCTGCTGTAAGAAACAATAAACCAAGGCCAACACTGAAGCTAGACTGGATATGTAGCCCTGGAGAATAGGGTGAACTCCTTATTAAAAATTCTTTTGTGTCTTTGTGTTGCTTACTATATTTCTCTGTTGTCTTTCCATTTAAATGTCTATGTATTAGAAATCTAATTGATCCAATGCGTAAATAACACAAAACACACACACTAGCACATGAGTCTATAATACCTTTTGTTTAATAAATCTTCAACTGAGGTCACTCATAGGGTGATTATCAGATCACCTGACTAGTCGTTAAGGCCACAATCTCAGTGCCCCAAGTAGCTGAAAGAAGGTGCGAGACTATAAACAAATCTACAGGAAGCCGATTTGGCGTAACAAGTTCTGCCTACACTCCTCTGTCTTCTCGATTGCAACAGTGGTTGCTGAGCTATGCAGTAAAAAGATAACTGTTAGCACTTCTACCCATAACCAAGACATGACGGTACGGCAGGAAAGAGCAGGTGGTGGGTCATTAAGACCAAAGTTCTGAGGTTGATCCATTAAGATCAACCGAGGGAACGTTGGTACAATACTGGAACACAAGAAAATGGAGTTGTTCAGGGTGACGGTCTCAATTTATGACTGCAGGAGTATACGGGCACATTGGCACTATACATCAACATTGACAGCATGCATCCGGCCACAAATCAACCTATGTGTACTATGGCCAAAACTTGAGCACAATTCGTCGAAGAGATGTTGTTGAATCAAGAAGAGTGAGCAGGTGCGAGCTGGGCGCAACAGGTTCGAAAATCCCCATGAACACCACGGAGGCAGAAGACTAAGCAGAAGACCCACACAGTCCGAGCCTCACCACGGCTCACCAAACAAGCTGCAGCCAATAAGGGCAAAGCCGTTTCGGCAGACAACGATGAAGAGGACGAGGCTCTTCAGGAGCTCCTTGACCAAATCGATGAGGATGAAGTGGATGCATTCCAAATACCGTCATTACTCCCATATCTGTCACCATTGACAAGGTCAACTAAGATACCGAAGGACTTAGACGGAGCGAAAACCAAGCTTCAAACCCCGCTTCTTCCAGATGATTTAAGGTTTGAAGGCTTGCCATTGGGACGTGTTCCAACCCTCAAATTTGAATATTGGGATCTGGCTGATAGTGATAAGTTCCCGGAATTGGCCGCTGACATATTGCTACCATGGGTCTGGCTGCTGGGTATAGAGAGGGTCGAGATCCTCAACCTCTGATGGCTACCTCACTACCACCACGTGACTATTACTGCCTTTGTGATCTGGTAACTCCTCTCTCTTGTACATGATGGATTCCTATGGTTGGAGGGGCCAATTTCGATCACAGCTGAATTAATCCACCGCATAACACACCTACGACTAAAAGGAGATGACCCTGCTAGCACCGCAAGAACCAGCAGTGAGGTCAGCCTCCTCGAAACAATGAAGACGCGGTACAAGCTGGAGAAAGGAAAGTGCGGATATGTCATAGCTAGCATCAATGACCGCACCGTCCGAGTGGCTACATAGCTCCTCGGGGGAAAACTCATGAGGAAGTGTCACACACATGAGGTACCCACTTCTGTCATTGTGCTGGCCAGGGAACATTTTAAGAATCCCCCCTAAATTTATAAGTATAATAAATGGGCGAATCTCCATGGTATATAGGAAAAATGGAAGGCGATTTTATCAATAATATAATATGTATATATATTTTTTTGGCGAATCTCTCACCAGGAATGGCGAATATTTTACTCAATTAAAAATCTTGTAAGATCTTGGTATTACCATGGGTTATCATAAACCAGGAGCTTAAAAATTACTATTAGTAATTTATAAAAATTAATAAAATTAAAAGTTGATTTTTATTTTATTTTATATTTTAACAAAGCTAAAATGTTTAACATACATTAAATTACAACATCCATTTTTACTCTTATCCACCAAGCCTCGAGAGGGATCAAATATTTTTCACTCTATGCTAGTTTGCATATCACAATATTTGATACCTCTCAGGGGTTAGTAGATCCAAAGTAAAGATGGATCTATGCTGGTTTAATTCCGCCATTTAAATAGGCTACATTCCAGGTGAATACCATGGGTCAATACCACGGGCCATTTTTATTTTTGTTAATACTAATATTAGGGTTAATAATGTTTTTTTTTGCATGGTATTAATAACAATCTAGTCGATGGTATTTGTCCCATAGTATTTTGCCCATAGGTTTCACCTAAATATAACGCATTTTTTGAGTGTTCGTAAATATAAGGTGACTTATGGACTAAATATAAAAAAATGTTTTATTTGTTTACCATACCTCTCATTTATTTATATTTTTATTATTTTACCATACATCTTTTACAAATATGGTATTTGGCCCATAGGATTCACTTAAATAAAACCTCTTTCTTGAGCCTTCATAAATAGAACGAGGGTTATGGACTAAATATAAAAAGAGGTTTTATTTATTTACCATATGTCTAGTTTATTTATATGTTTATCTATTTACCATACCTTTTCAGTAAGTATAAAAAGACGTTTTATTTATTTACCATATCTCCACTTTACTTATATTTTTATTTTTTTACACCCTTGCATGTATATAAGGTGACTTGTGGAGTATATATAAAAAATGTTTTATTTATTTACCATACTTCTCATTTATTTATATTTTTATTAATTTTTACCATACCTCCACTTTACTTATATTTTTATTTTTTTACACCCTTGCATGTATATAAGGTGACTTATGGAGTAAATATAAAAAATGTTTTATTTATTTACCATACTTCTCATTTATTTATATTTTTATTAATTTTTACCATACCTCTTTTATAAATATGGTATTTGGCCCATAGGATTCACTTAAATAAAAACCTATCCTTTGAAAATGGGCGAATGGATTCACTTAAAAAAAACCTATTCTTGAAAATGGGCGAATGGAAGGTTGTAACTCCTAATTTCAAGGGCTAAATTTACCTTTTTTACCCTCTCCCTTAAAATAAGGTGGGCTATTTGAGGTGATTTGTAAAATGTACTATGATACAAAATATTCGCCCACTAAAAATTTAAAACACCTTAATTTCGCCAAAGGGCGAACATTCGCCCCTAAAATTTTCTATGTTGCTGGCCAAGTAGTGTGCCCAGGGGGTGTAGTTTAATTGGGCACAGTTCTTATGCGAAGAGTTCTTGACCAACTACCGAGAAGCACAGGACAAAGGTAAGACATTTCATTATGCATGGTTGCTTCTGTTAATACTTTTGGTAACAAGCAAGCTACCTTCAGATAGCCAGTTCCCTAGCATTACAGATGACCTACCTAAGGCAGTACGGTTTATGGTGCTATGCGGAACAAGGACGTGACAAGGGTTTCTGGAATTCAAACATTAAGACTTCCATGGCAGAACAAATAAGGATCTAGATTGCTCACCGACTGTGCATGTCTCCTACAATCTACAACAATGTCCAAAGCATGGCCGAGTTTAAAGCTAACATGCATTATGTGTACATCTGGGCACGAAAGAACCCAGACTAATCCTGGACCACACTTTCGTTCATCGCAACGAATGAAGCAATCTATGGGGTTTTGGAAAAATGGCCTCTCAAATGGCACGCTTCGGACAAGGCCATCCTAGACCAACTCCCTGCCAAGCAGCAGAAGAAGGAACAACAACAACGGCTCCAACATCTTGCAGAAATAGCACGATAGGAACAACAACTCACTTCACAGCAAGCGGTTTCTTAGAACCCGCTAGCCGAAGAGACTACGGTAGCGCGGGAATTGGAACTAAAACAGGAGACAAACACTCAAGCTCTCGAGGAATAGGTCAAACGGTCGCATTGGGAGGACCCGCCAAGTGTTAGGAAAAAGTCCAAAGTAACAAAGGTGTTGGAGAACGACTTTACAGCAAGCTTTGCATTGCCTACTCTACTTGCAGAATAGACAACTGTGTTGGGGGAAATCTGGAAACAGTTGGAGACATTGCAAGCACAGTCTCTGGGCAAGGTTCACCTCGCCAACAATACAGGTATGACTGAGCAACTGATGGGTGTGCTCACACTGAACACTGTAACATTGGCAGCCACTGCTATTATAAGGTCCAGCGATGAGGGTAGTTGGGATTTAGATCTGGCCACCCTATCTAGTAGCCTACTTTTTCAATTACAGGATGGGCTCACTAATGAACTCCGCGCTAGGGAAGGTCGTTCCCTCCACACTTTGCAGGAGAAGAAAGCTGAGATAGACCAGGTCAATCTTCAGCACGATGTCTGGGTTGAGCATTATAGGAATGTCGAACAAGCTGTTACAAAAGCATACTGCACAGTTTTGAGGGTAGTTATCCCTAAGGATCTTCCAACTTTGACCAAGGTTCAACACATGGCCGCAAAAGTCCGCACGGTCCAAGAAGAGGCCGCAAAAGCACAAGGGGAGCTTGCCCTACAAATTACAGAGCTTTGGCTCCAGGCACAGCAACCTCTGCCCGATGTTGGACACAGTCGCGTGGAAATTCAAGAAGGCATGGAAACCACGAGAAGCGCAGTCTGAGAATATTCAGGACTTTTGGATTATTCTATTATACTACTTACATCTCTCCAGGAGGACCCCACCGTTCAACGTGTCAAAGCTGAGGTATGCACGTTACAGTAGGCCTATGATATAGCTCGCAGAGATGCACAAATGGTCACTATCACACAACGGCTAGCTAAAATGAGGGAGGCCCAAGCTCTCAAGGCCCAAATGGACGTTGCACGGCAAAAGGAGGCAGATCTTAAAGACTGCATTCAGCCATGGCTCGATGAAGTGTTTACCATTTCTACAATGATGGAGGGCAAGAGAGCACAGATGCAGGCAGTCTATGATTCTGAGCAAGCGAAGCCACTAGACTCAAATACATCAACGACCCAAGTGGCACTGTTACAATGGACCGCCACAAAATTTGTTGAAGAAACACGCATGGCGCAGACATTGTTAAATGACCTTCGCGCAAAGATGGATGCACTAGCTCAATGGCTTGAGACGAGTCATGATGATTGTGTTGCGAGACTGTTGGGTAGCGGAAGCCCCGCGCAACGGTTAAGGGGCGCGAAGCCGGACATATTGGGTAAAGTTAGGGTAAAGACTTTGTTGAACGTGTGGAGTGCAAATTGTAATAGGTTGAGTCAAAGGGTAGTCTGCCCAAAAATAATGTAAATAAATATAAATAGAGTCAGCCCGCGCAGGGGTCGTGGGCCAGGGAAGGGTATAAATGGAGCGAGGCTCTATGGGGGGAAGTCAGTTGTTTTTGGGGAACATGAATGGTAATGGGTTCTAAAATAAGATAGTCTGAAAGTGTCTGTAAGTCCGAGTCGAGGGATAAGGGTAGTAGGTAGAGGCTCTGCAGCTGTGTGCGCAGAGGCCTGGAAATTCTGCAGCTGTGTGCGTGGACCCCTGCAGCTGAGTGTGCAGGGTGGATCTAGATGTATTGGTGAATATTGTTAATAAAGATAAGTTTACTCTGAATGTTGTGTTAAAAGCAACTTTTCTCTTTTTGAATCGTTATGATCTATGCATTTCTACTGTTGAATACTTGTGAACTGGGTTTATTCTTGATGCGCGAAAGTAACCAAAAATAATAACAGTTTGCTTAAAGACTGCTCTAACTAGGTCAAAATAGTAATAATTGATCCAATCTATAATAAGCGCAATAAGGGTAAATGGATTTGCACAACGCGAGGCTGCAGAATGGCGTGTGACCCTCACAAACCACATCTAGACATCCCAAGGGTGTGGAAACCTGGCTCCATCACCCTCCCCTGCTACCTCAAGTGAGACCTCAGTCCACGCTCCGCAGGCTATTGCCGAAAGGGTCGGTAGCTGCAGGATGTGTTTGGCTAATTAACTCTTCTGAACTTGGGTCAGGCCCCTATAATCCAACACATACCTTGTCACTGCCTCCTTAGCACACCTAGAACTCACTGACACTTCCTGTCACAAACTCTTAATCATTCATTTGCATGCATTATTTTCACCTAGTGCTCCTTTAGCATACCATGTCACTCCCCCATTACCACACCTGGAACTTGCTGACACTCCTTGTCACACACTATTATTCATTCATTTCCATGCATTTTGACCTAGTGCTCCCTTGTGTTACCCTAGCACTCGCTAACACTCAACACACATTGGCATACCTTAGCACTTGGCACATCTTGGTATGCTTCCCTGACACTCTAACATGTCTTGGAATTGCCCAACATATCTTGTCACTCCCTCGTTAGCACACATGGAACTCATTGACACTTCATTTCCATCAATTTGAAACTAGTTCTCTTTTGTTTTTCCCTGACACCTTGCCCTAACACTCCCTAGCATGTGTTCATGCCACACCCTGGCACTTGGCACATCTTGGCAAGCCTTAGCAGTTGGCATGTATTGGCATGCCTAACATGCCTTGGAACTATCTATCATGTGTTAGTACTTCCTGGCATTCCATGGCACACCTTGGCACTGTTTAGCTGTCATGCCCTCATAGATAACCTTGCATTTTTTTTGGCTTGGGAACCCAACCAAGGCATTGGAAAAATAGTGTTGTGCCCAACCCAAAGCCTCCCTTTGTTTGAAACTAATTTCTCTAGCCCCTTATCATAACCATAGGCTTGCCTCATGCAATTCCTATTATGGACATCTTCTAGCACACTTCTTCCTTGGGACACCTAGAATTCACTGACACTCCTTGGCACATACTTTTATTCGTTCATTTACATGCATTTTGACCTAGTTCTCCCTTGTGATTCCCTGACACTCCCTAAAACTCGTTATTATGCATTGACACTGTTTGGCATGTGTTAGCATGCCTTTTCATTCCTTTGCATGCCTTGTGTTATCTCAAAATCAGGTCCTGATAGGTTGTTGTTCAGGTTGACTCTAAGTAACTATTTCAAACCTACTTTAGGCTAAGGCTTAGCCTCCTCAACCTGAGAGGGCTCTCTCAAAAGGGGTTAATGATTTTAATTATAGATAAGATGGCTAACTCTTGTAAAACAACTATGAGAATATGAATGGTGGAAACGCATTTAACAACTATCCATTGGGCTTATGGAGTCAACAACATCTCAATATAACAATGAACTCAACCTTACATAGAAGTCAGGGCATTCAGCATCTAAATATTCAGAACATAAAAACTCATATAGGACCACACAGTTTATGAATGCATACAGGAAGTCAGAGCACCTCAAGTGAATTCTGAGTGATTACACATTCATACCACTGCAAGAAATTTGGAAAAGGACAACATCACATATTCTGAACATAAAAATCCCTTATGAATCCTGAGAAGTAAAGCCAAACACGTATTACTGAAACAGAGTTTTACATAAGCCAAATACCAGCCTTTTCATAAAATTTCCAACCCTGAGTACATTTCTGCTTCAGCTATATATAGAGCTCTTATTCTAACTGATTGAGATTCCTCCTCAAGCATGAGGGGAATTCGAAAACTACTTCTATTGCTGACAGCTATTAAACTCTAACTACTTAATAAATACAACAAACTGTTAACTGGAGTTTTTTAGAGATCTAAATCAAATAGGAATATAAATCCATATTACATGAATAATGGCTTTGATTAAGATAATTCTCTTTCTTTGACATCTGGTTCTCTTTCAGTTTGGCTGAGATGGGTGTTCAATGCTCCACGCTGCTCTTGAATGTTGTATCCTCTTCACTGTTCAGAAAAATTAGGAGACTATCCTTGCTTCTCGGTTTTATGGTTTTCAATTCCACATAAGTCGGTCTTTGATCTTTGTTTCCCAAAACATGACGGGTGGCCACGTCTATTGATGTGCTGTCCACTGTTTTAAAACATGATTTGATGATGTGTTGTCCATTGTCTTTAAAAACAAAAAAGAAAAACACATTCAAGCTGTCTGAACCGTGCTTCAATCTTCTTATGATATGACAAAATGCAACTTTTGATCCAAACCATTTATTTCCACTTGTCTTAGTCTGATTGGCTCCTGTAACTTCAGATGTCTCACTGTATACATCTGTCCTTCAAAATTTTCCCGCTTCTGCTTCAAAACTGGTTGATTTATGTTGAAATCATCACCTTCAGCAGTTTCGTAGCGCGCTACGAAACTGCTGAGTTGTTTAAAAAACATTGTTTTTAACCCTATAATTTTATTAATCGAGTACTTGGTTGCCAAAAATTCTTTTAGACTTTCGAAAAACTGAATGGGGATTTAGGTTTCTTCAGAAAGGTGAGATCAATCAAACTCATCAAAACTCAAAACAAAATCTTACTTGAAATGTGATTTCATTTAGCAGGTTCTTTAAGCTCGCTTAACTGTGCCTTTAGATCTTCTATTTGTTTCTTCATAACCTTATTCCCAGCTCTCAGTTGCATATTAATCATCTTGATGTACTTGGCTTCTTTGATTGCCGGCACTGTCCAAGTGTGAAATTGCATATTACAGTTAACCACCTCTACAGCTGCATTCTCCTCCCATAGGGTTTTAATTCTGTAATAGTTAGCTTGTATGACTGCATGTCTTCTAGCAGCTTTCTTCAGTTTGGAAATCTCATGCTTAGCTGATTCCAATTTGCTTTTCAGGTCTGCTATATTGTCTTCTTTGGATGTAATGACTGTTTTTCCTATATTCTTCCTTTGCTGGCGTTGTGTCTCTTCCCCTGTTTCCTCTGTTCTTGGCATTGCTTCTTGTACTTGCTGGAATCTCCTTGTCATAGGTCTTCTAGGTTTAAAAACAAATTGTTCAGCTTGCTCATCAAATTTAAGCTTTTTTGAGGCTTTGGCTTTCTTGGTACTCTCTTGTTCTGACTGCATCAATTCATTTTGAACTGGTAGGGATTCCTCAAAGTCAATAGCCTGTAATAAATCATTTAGACTTCCCTTGGAAACTGGACTTTCTTCAACTGCTACAGCTTTACCTTTTTCCTTAGCCATCTGACTTCTTGTTCTTCTTGTTGCGGAGGTAAATCCCCTCTGCGAACAGAGGTGGATCCCACTAGCCCCACAGGGGTCTAGCAACAATCAAACACGCTGCATGCAAGTTCCTAGCTATACAATTTAGAAGTCGATCAAGGAGACCAACCTGGGATCCAACGCTGTTTGCTGTGGGAGAAGTGTC
>APFE031441052.1:137812-158143 GCA_000404065.3 Pinus taeda
GGTCGACTGCTTTTGTGGGCTTTTTTCTTCAGGGAACTGGGTGAGTCACGGAGGAAAAAGCATTCTAGCATGCGCTGGCCAAAAATCATGCCCAAATTGTGTGGCGCGGGCCGTGCTCTGGGACAGAGCGTCTATGGGCGCGCCCTCTTTGTAGGGACTGAGACATTGGCGGGGGTTAATATACTGTGGACCCGCGCTAATGGGAAAAAGGCATTTTCCAAGGTTAATCTTCAGAGGGTGTCTTCAGGGTTATTGAACTTCATACTCAGGAGACCTCAATGCAAGTTTTTTCAAGTTATGTCACTGGCCACAGGTCCGTAAATGTGTCCTCCAATGTTTGACAGCGGGGGTGTAACAAGGACGGTGACCAACGGTGACAAATTACTGCGTAACACTTCTCCTTGAAACTACTTCAGATGCGCTTGTTTCAGGTACAGTCTTTTTAACATGAGCTTTTTCCTTAGTTGATTGCTGAGGTGGGTCTTGAATGATGAGTGGCTTCACTTGTTTTCTTGCTTGTAAATTTGGAACTCTCTTAGCTCTTGCTTCTGTTTGGAGCTCTGCTATTGTGAAATCTCTTGCAGGTAGAGGACTGAGGCCAGTCTGGCTTTTGAAGCCAGCCATAAAAATGAATGAATTCCAATCTTTGCCTACCCTTTGAAGCTCATCTAAGACCAGGAGTTTAATCAAACCATGATGAAACAAAGAGGTTTCACAATCCTCTTTCCTCAGTTGTACCTTATCACACATCTTACTCAAACTACGGAAAAGATAAAAAGGTAGGTCAATGGAGATCTTCCCTGTGAAATGCAAAAGGAGCTTAAAATGGTATGGGTAAACCTTGTTATACCTTCCTTCGCAAGTCAAATATTTTTGTATTCGGGTGAGTAAATGAGCATAATATTCTTTGACATAGCTCCTGGACACTGCCTTACTTAAATCTGCATTTACAAACTCATTCTTTAAAAGCTCCTTGTAAGGATTCATGTCAAATTTGAAATTTTTAAACCACTCCTCTTGTCCTCGTGGGATCTCTGTCACAGTGGATATTACCTCTGGCGAGACCTGCAATTCTATCATAGCTACCTTTGAATTCAAGCCTGTGAAATTAAGCGCAAATTCTTTGGTTACCTGTGCATGTCCTCGTTGTAACTTTTTGCAAAAATTCCAGCACCCAAATTTTTTGAATGCTTTCTCCACCTCTTTATTCCTTAGTGTTATATCCAGGCCTTCACGCTCGTTCCTTAGAAATTTGTCGGATCTGTGCTCTTTTTTCTCCATTGATTTTTCCAAAGATTCGCAAACAATGACTACCAGCTCTGGTTTGAATTGTGATTTAGCTTCTATTTGAATTTTGCCTCGCTTGATCATACTTGTATTTGAGCTTGAAATCTTGTCGTTTAAAATCTTTCAAGTTGCAATCTTGCAGATTTTTTATTCATGCAAGATTTACAACCATCATTAAGATTTATGCACGGTGGTCTTTCTTGGAAATGATGATTCGTGCGTATCAACAGATCTGGTGGTGGTGATAATGATAATGAGTGGTGGAATGTGATAAGAGGGGTACATGAACTGACATGAGATGACACGGCCTATGACTCACCTAACGGACTTGACATTTCGAGAAAGATTCGCTGTGAAATGTACGAATCCATGATTTCGCAGCGCGGTTAGTTTTAAATTTGAATGATGCGCTGCGAAATTGCCTAATAGGATTTGCGCTGCGAAACTGCTAAACTATAAAAGCGCTGCGAAAACACTTTAATAGTATGTATGCTCCAAAATTACTAAAAGACTCGGTGACTCACATAAGATGACACGTGGCTATGAAACAGTGGTGGATGGAGGAGAACCAATGGGAGATGAGAATAAACTTGACTCATGACCTCTTAAAGCTTCAGACTCTAAGGGAAAAAAATTAAAACAAGCATAGACTAGCACTGACCTTTGTCATCAGGCTAGGATGAAAAGTTACATATATCAGTTCTTTTTAGTTCTAAGTGATAACACCTTGGCACTCCTTATCTATCATGCCCTCACAACTACCCTTGCTTTTTTGCGGACTTTGGAACCCAACCAAGTCCTTCCTTGAATACAACAACTTGACCAAGTTACAGTTACTACAATTATGCTATGTCTTGTTCACCTAAGAACTGACTGTAATTCATCTTAGGCTACTCATGTACAATTTCAACTTATCTCACTTAACAAGTTACAAGTTTCAAAGTCAAGGATAACGTCCAACTGTGGTGATAAAACAAATAAGCAACATAATTTACATCTTGACATGCCATAACACCTTGCATGTCTAACAATCCCTTAGAAACATGTCGCATGTGTTAACACCCCCTGCATTCCTTGGCATGATTTGGCACTCCCTAGCACACCCTACCACTACCTCACATGCCCTAGAAAGTATAATCCCTTGTCTCCCAAGGTGAAATAGAAAGGTTTCATCTCAACGGTGATGAATCCTCCCATCCTTTCTGCAACTATATCGACTTCCCCTACTATCTTTAAGACTTCGGCTCCAGACCTCACTATGACTATTTCTATCATCATTGATGAGATTTCCATAGAGCATAGATTTTATCAACCACAACTCCACTTAGCCACTACTCAATGGTTCCGCCCTCAGGTACTCTCTCTTCATTTGTTTCTTTATCTTCTATTGTTCGTTGCATTTTGGATTTGGGAAAGATTGGAATACAAAAAAACATGCACTCCCTTTATATATGTTATTGAAAGAAATTATAAGTTTTTGTGGCTAGGGTCATGTGGTAGATATCAACTTCTTCAGTGAGTCCTAGAAGTCACATTCCTTGGGTAGGTGACTTCAAGAAAAAACCAAATCTACTTTCCATTGCAGCTAATAATTGGCCATGGTTAGCTTGATAGGAAAAAAGGTATTGTAGGAAAGTATTGTGCATTTTTTATAGCATGATTAGATCCATAAATCAAATTCAATTTGTACATGTTGATGTATAACTTTGATGGTGATGATAAAAATGTCTTGAAGTCAAAACATAAAAAGTCTATTGATCTTAGATAACCCAATATGGGAGTGCCATCATTTTTCTAAAGTTCATGATTATAACAAATAAAATGCAACATATGAATATCCAAGATGAATTTTGAATCCATAATTTGTACATGTTTATGAAGACACCAAGTATATTCATGACCCTAGAGAAATATGTAGGGAAAATTCTATAGTCACATGTACAATTATTTTTTGTTGATTATTGTAGCCTTGCAATGAAACTTTTGTTGATGTAAAGGGAATTCTTGGGTTTTCTTGATATGGCGTGTTGTAGCTAAAAGGAAAATATAACAAGAGGTTGTATCTCCTCTAATTGTTCATTGATGAAAGGTTGTTTAATGAATGTGGTGTCATAAGTCCTTAGATTAGTAGGTATAGGGTGCAAGACCAATTTGGATGCATTCATTCTCTATAACATTTTCCTAGAGAAATAATGGGAACATTATTTGGGTATATAAGTGTCTTAATAGATGGAAGTATGTTCATAAAATGCGCTATTATTCAATGTTTATAGTTAGGTTGATGTTAAACCCTATAATAAAATAAGTTCCTGATTATTTTGTCTGGACCCATTGTTTGGCCACATGTTTGATTGGTCTCCAATTCATATGTTGTTTGAGATGACAATCCTATAAGTAAATAATAATGGAGGAGCATATATAAATAATTTGTTGTAGAGATGCTAGAATGTTTATACAATGAATAACTAGTGGTTGCTTATTATAGTGGTGAAAGATGAATTGAAGCAATATTATTTTACGTCAAGTGTTAATTGATATTTCTTAGTTGGAATTATGAGTTTTCAACATGGAGGACATAATGATGTTGTAGATATAATAAAGATTTTTTGGAATTTCATCCACAAGCATGGCAATGATATTCCTTGTGGTAGCAATGGATAGTGGTTGGAGATGGATAAACAAGGTACACCTTGTTATATTGAAATAAAACCAAGACCATGTGGAAAGATGAATCACATCTTGTATTTGTAGGAAGTCTAACATGTTGTGTGTACATTATGTATATTGGTCATTGATTTTTTTTTATCTTTATCTTAGCTAGAGTTGGTACTTGGGAGGAGTATTGTAATAACACACGACATTATAAAAGCTTTTACTTATTTCCTGCATGATATGGAGCATGTAAATAGTATGTAACCATATATATCTATGCATTATGTAAAGGGAATATCATTGTATGACTCTTGTAAGAAGGCATACCCATTATCCATGTGTCTCTGATGATTGGGATAACTTGTTTAATATAGTGCACAACCTCTGATAAAGTATGGGCCACGTGTCTCTGATGATTGGGATAACTTGTTTAATATAGTGCACAACCTCTATTAAAGTATGGGCCATGTGTCAATTGAATTCTCTATGAGTGTATTATGTTGGTTGTAAACTCCTTGGAGCGTGATAGGTCTAAAAACATGGAGTTTCCTATACATTTAGGTGGAGTTCATTGAGAATATGAATGAACCATGTACTTGAAGGATATCTTAGTGGGTTAGTAGTAACAATAGTTAGGCACCCATGTATTTTTGTGGATTTCCACTCCCTTATGTGGATGCCAACAATTTGGTAATGTCTACATGTTCGAAGAATGAGACGAAAATGTTGATTTAGATCATATATATACTTATTGATCAAGAGTTTCTATGACGCATTGAACCAATGGAAGATGGTGATGAAAACTTACCTGGCAAAGATAACGATATTTCCAACTTACTAAGGGTGAAAGTTGGGATTATTAACTCCTACATATTATATAGAATATTTTGTGATGCTTATGATCATACATGAAAGGGTTGTGGTTTGTTAATGTATTGATCATTGTGATGTAGAGTTGGTCTCAACATGTGTATTCTTCTTATGTGTTTTTAGGAGGTTGTTGGATCATGGCTTGATGAAAGAATTTGGTCAAAAAAAAAAAAAATGCATAATTGAAATTTCCTCAACAAATTTTTAATCTAGGAATATAACACGTCTATCTCAAAACAAACTCCTATTTATTTATATATGTTCTATTACATTGTTAAATAAACTGAACACACAATTTTGGTATATAAAATATGTTCACTCTTTTATTATTTAGATTAAAATTTCAAATATTAATTTTTTTAAATATATATAAAGTTAACAAAAAAAAATACAAATTAATATTACATGAATTACATTATATCACATGCATCCAGAGTACCTATGCAAACCCATGAAAAGATAACTCTATGGTTAGGTATATCATGATCCAAACCATTTTCCTCATTACTGCTCAAACAAGCCATGTTGGAAGAAATAAGTGGGAAACAATTAGGGTAACCCCACAATCCACATGGATCCATATGTTTATCGAGCGGGTTCACTTTAACAGATTGATGTCACTTTTAGAGATCAGTGTACCAACTACCCTCTATAGAATAGAGATTAAAAATTTAACCACCCATACGTTTTTTTATTGTTTTATCTAGATAGGAAAAGAGAAAAATGTCATCCATTAAAAATAGTATGTATCTCTCTCCACCATGAAGGAGACGTGTGGACAAAAAGTAGTGGAAGAAAACACAAGTGCAAGTGAGATATGGTTTCTGCTAAAGGTGCAAAGGCCAAGAGTAGAGGTGATATATGCATTATTTTCACCTCCAATATATCCTCCCTCTACTCTTATCAACTTTCATTTACACATTTTGATAAAAAGCTAATTTTAATAGGTTAAAATGTTAGAAAAATAAATACTATAGCAACTATCTTGACATTGACTCACATTAAGAGGAAAAAAAAACTATATCCCATTAAAAGGGAAAAACATCCCTTTATCTTTAACTTTTTAATGAATTTTTTGAAACCTTCACATCTTTGATGCAATTTATGGCAGTAAACATTTTCTTCCCTCCTATCACCTACTTTCAAACCCTTTGCTTATGTCGTTATAGTTTTGATCTACAGGACGTTTAGGAAACTGTGGAGTCCTTTTTATGGACACCCAACAACTGAAAATCTGAAAATCTTCACTCTATCTTCACTATACTACACCGGGATCATGTTTGATTGTAGATGAGCCTACCAAAGCAGGTGTCCTCAACAAAAGATGATTCATATGCTAGGGTTCTAAACACCCACAGCACTCGGTAAGAAAAAGGAATCCGATCTCTCTCTTGCAAGTCCCGCAAGTCCTGCAATTCCTTCCACTTCTATAGTCATGGGTTCAACTAGTCCAGCTAGGCAGTTGAGGTTAGAGTAATGCATTGAGCAGGGAATTTTAGAATGGACCTGAGGCCTCACTACTCTTCAACTAGTCAAAGGGCGTATGGGCATCATTTCTGTCTGCGACCGAGCACTTCAAGGGAAGAGCTTCATTTTAAATCAGGTTCATGGAAAAATCCAGCAGTCTAGTGATGGAATAATTTAAAATCAAAACTCCACTACATGTTTCCAAGGCCTTCAGGGATGGAACACGAGGTATCCATTCAATATGCATGTTTCTTTTCACTTTTATGCATGCTTTTTTGGGGGGGTTATATATTTATGAGACAGGCGTTGTATTTCATAATTTTATAATTTTGATTTGATGGCCTCCTATTATCTATTATTGGTGATGTTGGTATTTATTGAGGATGTTACAAATTTTGTATCTGTTTGAAGGGTGGTAGAAACATCAAATCATATCAAAGCAAGACCATATAGGGATTATACAAGCCACAAAAAAATGTATGATAAGACTAATATATTGAACCATCGAGATCATATGAGCCAAGATTATGATGCCAAGATAGAGACACATTGTGTTATGATGTAATATTCTTGAGATAGGCTTAAGCAACCAAACAATGTGTCATTCCATCAATCACTATAGAGAGAACTAGATGAAGGATGCATATCTATCAATGAATATGATAGATAAATCAATAATAAGCCATCGTTGCTTCAAACATAAGCCATTCTGCAATGTCTTGAGCAAGCCTTACAGGTCAATAGACTCAATTTATCAAAATCAATGTTTTAGGCCTTAACATAGCTGCAATAATTTCATTTATCAAGGGTACCTATCTTGTACTGAAACCTTATTGAAGTGACTTTCGCGAGGGTCATGATGCAGGACAACCATCACTTGGTACATACTACCAACATTATTACCATATGCCATTTCATGTAGGGTATAGTCTTGTATCACTTGACTTCAAGACACATGCCAATATTAAAGTGATGTCTAAGGTAATGTAACTTAAGTTTACTATTGTGAAAACTCATTCTAGATCTGCAAAATACTTCAACATAAAGTCAAGATGTTTAGATGTTCATACAGATTATTGTAACAAGTCATCGTTACAATAATTACTTGTAAGCTATCATATGGAAACTTTCATAGCATTATTGTATAGTAAAATAGACCCAATATAACTACAATAATTGTATATTTGAGTTCAAGTACTCCTTGAAACTTGCAATATCTTAGCGTGGCTGAAAGGTAGGACCTTGAATTAGAAGGTAACTCTTGTAAAAAATAGACCTGCTTCAAAAATTACCAAAGTCATCAGCTCCCTCTTCAAACATTTTCCTGGACATTTCTTCAATAGAAAGCATTATTAGTAAATAACATATGTATAAATAAAATAACAAAGATTATGGTACTTATCTTAATAGAGAAGGAAGCAATCAACTTAACCATATAAAAAATGCATATGAACTGACAAGATTTCATATCCTTCCAGTGATCACAATAATTCTTATTGGAGAACGACCCAACTAGGGTTTCTTAAAACAATTATTGATCACACCCTATTCGAAATCCTAACTTCTTGAAGTTTATTCTTCCTGCACCCTGATGGTCCTCTTGATCACATGCTCATTCAAGAGGTTAGTGAACAAATCAAATATTTGTGTAGGAAGAATAAATATAGACAAGAGTAATGTCATCCACATAATTACTTGGAAATAATTTCCTACTGGTTGTAAGAAGCTATCTGCTCCCTCTTAATCCTTCCTTTTGTTGTAGCGACTACAACCACCCTCCAAAATTTTTCCTTAGCTTTGTTTTGGAGCTTCCCTACTAACCATCCTTAGCAATATGTCTTGCACTATCAACTACATAGGCTTAAGCTAAGTTTCAAAGGCTTTCCAGCTTGTGCATGTCAACTTGCTTGTCTCCCATCATAGGCTGCTATTCCAAACTTAGGATATTTTCTAGCTGAGAGGTTCACTCATAAAATTATGCAATTCTAGAGGGGAACTAGCCTTCCCTCTAGAAATTCCACAATCCTGCTGGGCTCTAGAATTGTGCAATCCAGCCAGGCAACCCTCCCTCAAAAAACTATACAATCCATCTAGTCACTGGGCTTCAGCCCTATTAAGGGAATAAGTCCCCTAAGGCTTTGGGTTAGAACCCTAGTAAAGCAGGAGTAATCTACAGCAAGAAACAAGCATTCAACTCAAGCAACATGCTTAAATAAACAAACTATGCGAGGATGAACATACCTGGATGTCCTTCGTTTGGGTAGTTCCAACCAAGGTTCAAACTCTGTGCAACTCCTAATGATCTTTGAATCTGCACATCAACCAATTTGAATACACATAAAAGCATATAGATAAAGCATTGTAGTGAAATCAACTTATATCATATAAGTAGATGGTTAGTTATACATCAAAATAGTCATTCATATATAAACCATAATAATAACATTTGATGCATAAACAAAGTCGATATCAGGAACAAAACAATGTTTCTTTTTATTGTAGAAAACTATAATAAAATATGGAAAGAGTTCACCTGAGTCTTCCTCTTCCAGCTCCAAGCAAAACCATCATCTAGGTCTGTCCAATCTTAGTCTTCAACAGCCTCCTTCCATAACCAATACCGTGATATCTCCAAGCATGTGAGAGAATATCAACACTCAAGGAAACAAGGGTTTCTTGAACTTGGGGAAGTGCTTGAAGCACAGGGATTCTTCAGACTTGATCAGGGGATAATCTCAGTATAGTAATTCTATCATTTCTCTCCTCCTTAAGGCCTTCCCATTGAAGTCTTTTTATACTTCTTCCAAATTAGTTTTTTAGTTGGGAATCAGTTGGGAATAGTTGGGCCACGGGCACTAATAGGTAATCGACAGGTAAAACCCGTGATCTGCGCCCATAATTAAGGAAATTTAATTTTTTTAAGTGTTTTAACACATATATGCGGGTTGGGTATTGACTAACCCACGTGTACATGCTTTTAACACAGGGAAAAGTAGTGTACAGGGAGTAAAACACTATTTTTAAAATATTTGGACCAAGTCTGGAAGGAGGGGTTGCCCTAGGCCATAAACCAAGCATCACAAATACCAAGGGTGATATTTGGAGCTATAATAGACACCCCCTAATATATGAGGTCAGAAGGGGTACATGATGGCCGAAACATATTAAGTATATGGAAAAGAAACCTGTCAAAAACTAAGAAGGACTTCACCAGATTTCAGCCTGCCAAGCCAGCAAAAGAAGATCAGAAAGAAACAACTGTCTGAGGTGGGCATACCCATGCTCAGAGAAAGTAAAGCATGTCCTCATATCAAGTACAAGTGGATCCACTATGTATACAAGTATAAAGAACTGAAAGTACATAATGAATCATCTGATCATGATCAAAAAAGTACATGTCTGAATATCACATATAAGAAGATGATGAATGAAGTTGAAGGATGAATCTGATCACTAATGTCAAAAATTGATCCCAATAGTACCAAATGAACATGATGGAATAAGATGATACTACATTGCAACTCAGATGCCATCATATAGGATGTCACTATGGAGGACTGCAACATATAATGTGGAATGGTGTCAACTAGCAACAATAGGAGCAACTAACAAGTGAACCAAAGAATGTTGATGCAACCCGAGGTCTTCACCGACCACCGTGGTACATTTCTACACAATGGGAATAAATGATCTAAAGTCAACTATGTGATAACTTGTTTGATTACTGGTCATTGATATATACCGATAACAAATGCGAGACTACTCACCGATAATGATAATGAGAGTCAAGGTACCCAGTACAATCTAACAAGTGCTAATAGCTGAGCTAAGGGCGAACACCTGGAAGAATCTACCAATCAGGGGACAGTGATGGTTTCCCACTGTTGATAGAAAAGGATCTACCACTGATGGCTGCAAACCCCAAGGTACTTCCAAATGGACTCTAGATCTAGCACGAGTGTAACCCATAGGCCAATAATGTGGAGGGAATCAGACGAAAAAAGATGTAGTAACCCGACCGAAGCATGTTTCCGGTGTACACAAGATGTAGCTAGTGCATGATAGAAACCCTCTGAACCAACCAATAATGAAAGCTAACACAGAGGCGAGGAATCCACCAATAGGGTCAAATGGAAACCAAGGCACTGCATGAATCCCAATGTGTGATAGTGAAAGCTGATGTCGAACACAAGGGAAACCACTCAGTCAAAGACCAATGATACTGATTGATGTTGAGCACAAGGTAACCTATCAATAATGAAAATAAGGTTAGGGTGTGGCTCTAAGCCTATCCTCAGAGCAAGATGTCGTCGTCGATAAGGACAAGACCTACCAGCAAGAAGTCAATGGAGACCTTCTCAAACCGGCACGAGTAAAGGACCAATATATCTTATGTGATGACAAACAAGACACTGACAACCAGGGATGGCCGACTGAATAATAGGTCAAGAGACACTGCAGAGAGGCTGACTTAGGCTTACTTCCCTTGAACAAAAGCATGACTCAATGATGACTATGTAGCAGCATATGATAACTTTGTATAAGTTCATCATGCAGGAGGCACGAAAGAACTCTCCATATGATTGGAATAGATAACCAATCGAAGGAGAACTGACTCAATAACAAGGTTAAGGCGTACCTAAGTCAAACTAAATCCCACCCAAATGGAGGAGAGACTTTCTTTTGAGTGCTTTGTTCAAGGGCGACACGACTGACTCTAGCTGCCAACAATATATGGAAATGTTGTCCCGTTCCCACTATTTTGGGAATATATAATTTTTTTCTTTTCTTTTTCTTTAAGCTGGAAAAATAATAAAAGAATGTTATAGTATAGTGGAAAGAACGAGTGTAAATGGAACACATGATCTAGTTCTTGGGATGGGAACAATCCTATGCTCAATGCAGGGAGGCGAAACTGGTCAAGGACACTCAAAGGGATGTTCCTTCCATGGGTCTGATGGTGTGTTAAGTTGTAGAAGCTAAGGGTTTGCAAGTTTGAGTTTGCAGAAAACATGGTCAAAAAGTGGCTTAAACACGAGTCCAAGTGAAGCCGGCTCAAGGCCAAAAGGTGCAACTGGTCAAAAAGAAATGCAGTAGTACAACTCAACACAAAGTAGCCTCTAGGGTATAAGGCCAGAACGAAGCGAAGAAGCAAAGAGGAATGAGTCTTCAACACATAAATCATGGCGGGACTAGAGAGGACTCCTAAGCCTACTCAATAAAACAACATGGGAAACCAATGTCAGTGAGGTGCTAACTATGATGCCCATGTAAAGGATGGCTCTACCATTGTGTCATGATTTAAAAATCAGCTAGTGAAAATGGTTTACTAACCATAACACGATGGGATCGACCCTATGGCAAGTATATCGACAAATGGAGGCTAGTATGCAAAATGCAACGAAAAAATGGTTTCCCTATCCTATATGCCAGTGAGTAAACGATACCTACCATGATAGGTCAGCAGTCATGGAACCAATGTGAAATTTCAAAAGAAGCGTCCAAAATGTCCTGAAAAAACAACCTATTCCCGACAATCCAAGCTCACAAGTTAAAAGATTCATGAGACGGAAAAAAATAAAGTTTTGAAAAAATTTAACATTTTCAAAGCTTATAAAATGACCTTTTGACTCACCATTTGTACCATTTGTGTTAAGAGCAAAATATGTGGAGAAAAAAGAGCAAACTTGCCCCCCAAAGAATTGGACCGTTCAAATTGGATCAAAATCATCAAGTAACCCCCAATTCTAGCTTGCATTAATTTATGATTATTTTTAGAAATTTTAATTGAGATTTGACCATAGGAATTTATGTTAAAAAATTCAACGCAACATATAAGCGGGTTGGATATTATGAACCTGCATACACGCAAGCCCTACATGCGACTGTGTATGAAAGGGACCCGCGTATACATGATTTGAAATTTAAACACAAAAAACTAACGGTTGAAACTTAATTTTCTTTCAGTATGACAATCACCTGGAGAGCGAGAGGGAGCATACTACCATTGATAATGAAGTTATGAATGATTAACAGGCCTTAGATGCATTGAGGGAATGTGGCTTATTGAAATTTTTCAAAATGCCAAATATGAAGGCCAACACTTGTTTGCTTTAAATGCTAATCCACTATTGGAGTATCGAAGATGATGCATTTATGATTGATCAAATGCCTTTGAGGATAGAGGTAGAAGATATTTACTTTATCATTGATCTCTCCCGGAGAGGAGAAGTTGTACATTATACTAACCGAAAATGAGGTAGTCTTTCAGTGGAAGACTACGTACACATATACTGTCTGGGGCATCTGGAGAAAATTGGAAACCAGATTCTAATAAAACATGTAGAGAGCTTGTCCCTGAGGATCTTACTATTCACCATAGCCAGGATAAACGGATCAGCCTCATTGCACCAAGCGTCACAACTATCCATGAGCTTGGTCATGGAGTGTCTCACTACTGTTTTTGATTGGTGTACACCTCTTCTTACCAATATGAAGAGCCAGTTGTCCTCCATTCAGAAAGGACAGAACAAAATTTTTAGATATGGGACCATTTTGTGCTCCTTCTTCGAGAAGGTTCCTGGGCTACGTCCCAGAGTATTAGTTTCTATTAGTAGCCCCCGAGATCCTCGGATGGATAGGTGGGCCGACCTAATGAAACACCTTGGAGGTGGGGACGTGCCGAGGACTGCTTTTGATGTTGAGTTCTTCTCCTGGTGGGAATAACAAATCATCGTTGTGGACGACTATCCCTATGCTGGCATGGATTTCATAGGAGATCCAGAATTGGCGCTGCCACCAAATGCCACATGGGGAGAGATAGGTAACCATTTTTCAAGTTTTTATCAATTTTAAGATTTTTTTATGTTTTTTAAATATGAAAATGAACTTAAAGATATTTTTATGGGATTAAAATACTGATATAATGATCATGTTCTAGATGTGGGTCCGGTACAGCCAGACATATTTCCACAGCACAGGCGTCACGGAGGAGGTACCGAAGAGGCAGCTACAGAGACAGAGAGGGTCTTATATGCAGTCCAAAGAAACTTGGTGAGATTGACTCACCTGGTACCGATGGTGGCCGTAGAAGACCTACCTGAGGAGATGCAGCACCGCGTGGTAGGAGTACCACAAGACTGGGTTCGCATCCTTCGGCGTGTGGCCAACGCAGTGGTCACCTTCTTATCTGCTCATCATGGGCCAGGTCATAGATAGATTGGACATGATTATGGGAATTTAGTCCCGATTTTGTATATTACTTTTGAAACACTTTATGTACACATGGGTAGTTTTATGATATATATATATATATATATATAATATATATATATATATATATATTATATATATATATATATATATATATATATATATATAGATATATAGATATATATATATATACATACAGTTCCAGATTTTTTATGTTTGTTTTATCTTGATGAATGATTGATATCACAAAAATTCTTGACAAAAATATGCACAAAAATATAATATATACAAAGAATTAATTGCTTAGCCGAAACCTAAGCAAAATGCCTCTTAAGGTAGAGCCCATCAGGGGGCTCCGCCAACTTGTTCCTAGATATGTTTATAGGTATAGTCATTGAGCCAATCATTATATTACCTTCGGAAAATAATTGTGTTGGAGCCAAAGGAACCATACAAGCATCGCTAGTAGGTAGCTTGGAGGACCTAGATTCGACTTCATGCAAAGGAGGACGAAAATATGAACGATGATGTAAATCTTCCGATGGTCGATCTACAGCTGTCATTGCTTCGTCAAATGGAAAAATTGTATCTAAGAAATCCAAAGCAGAAGTGGATTCAAGGGTCCAAGTAGGAGCCACATCACCATCTAACTCCTTTTCTGAAGAAGGAGTGGGATGGACGTCTATAGAGTTATCAATAGATTCATATCTAAGCTTTGTTGAAAACATAGGAGATTCTATTCCACACACCTTCTCGTCATCTGATGTGGTCACATATGAAGGTAAGGTCCCAGGATTCGAAAAATAATGAGTTCAAAATAACTCTTTCCGTAAAGGCTCCTTGGAGGATGAAATTGTATCGATTCTAGCTGTAGGAGGGGGAAGATCGAATACACCCATCAAGGAAGAATACATCCCAACTCCTAAATTCTCTATAGGTTGACGATGATTATCCACCATTGGAACAGTAGAATCCAAAGTTTCACGAGGGTCAACTAGAGAACAATCCAATTGATACCCCTTAAAAATTTTCCCCTCATGAAGAAAAAAAAGGACGTGAAACAGAGTCAAAACTACGGCATCCATTTCATAAATCCAATTCCGTCCTAAGAGGAGATTGTAATCAAGGTTGGAATCAATGACTTCTACGTCGATATTAACTACCTTTCCTCGAACACATATAGGAAAGGCCAGGATAATCCCGTGTGGCCTATGAGAATGTCCATCAAATACTGTCGAGTGGTTGAAGGAATAGCTACAAGTGATCCAATTGCCTTCCAACATGACATAGACATGACGCATGTGGAAGCTCCCTCATCTATAACTATCTGAAAAATATTGGTTTTCTGGTAAGTAGACTTTATTTGAAAAGCCATATGATGAGGAAGTCTCTTTTTGACAATGAGCATGTCACAAGTGAGCACTAAAGAATTGTTTGGATCATGTTATAGACATATTTGGGCACTGCAACCCCAATCATATATGTCTATAAATCAAGGGCTTCTGAGCCCCTAAAAGTGTTGTTTCATACCCTAAAGGAACAAGGTCAGCTGATTACATCATCTCCCATAAGTTCTCCATGGAAACCTGCTCAGAACTGGTCAAAACTGGACCATACAGACTGCTCAGTGCTAAGGGTGCGATGCATCTCACCTGCTCAGTGCAAAAAGTGTGATGCATACTATAAAGCCCTTCTGTAGGGTGCGATGGGTGAGAGTAGACAAATGGCAGAGACAGTTTGCAAGGTGGATGATCATGGAATCTTCCAGAAACTTCTCCTGTGACACTTGCCTCTCTGAATTTGCCAAGGGATGAGTAAGAGATCATGAATCTCCAAGTGGAACCAAGAACTATCAGAGAGAGGACACTAATCAAAATCCCAGAAGCTGACTCACCCACCTGCAAAACATCTATATTTGGATCCTCATCCAAATCCAGAGGCTGGAATCTGTATTAGGTAAGGAAGTGTTGTTGGTTTCTTGGGGAATATCATAGTTTGGGTGATCTAAGCTTTTCATGAGGTGAATAAGGGCTTTGATGTTGGGAGGAGACACTAGGTCAGATCAATGGTTGTAATCCTCTCTTCTACTCTTTCTATTAATAAATCTATTCAAGTTTTCCTCCACATTCTTGTATGTTTGATGATATATGCATTTGTGTGGTTAATACATATCTGGTCCTGTATTGTTTATGATTGTAGATCTCTGTACTTCGATAGTATTATGTTGCTTTGACTTTACAGGTGCTTTTTGAAGCGAGGTAAGCAAGGAAGGAGTGGAAAAGATCTGTCAGAGGGGAGACGAAACAAGAAAGGGACCAAGCGAAAGACTGAGGTTGGTACTCTGTTTCTCTCCTATCTACTTCTCATAAAAGAAAACAAGAGTAACTTTAGTTTGTTTGTTTCTAAGATAGCTACCAGTCTTAATGGGACTAGCAGCCCTATGTGGACATTAGATTTCCCGATAACAAAATGGCGACTCCGCTAGGTAGCGAATAGCTTGTTTGCTTGTCTATATTTGTTTGCTTTATAAACTACATACGAAGCTTGAAGTTAAGCCAGCTAGCCTTCGAACTACATTTGCTATGCAAGTGCAAAGTAGATCAATGTTGCTTCAGTCTATCTCCAGGTTTTGTTTATAAACTAAAAAATCAATTTGCAAACATCCTAATTGCCCTGGTGGTGGCTCAAGTAACCTCATTAGATTAGCCCCTGTGATTTATGTTTACTGACTATCATTAGCTTGGCCTAAATCCCTGAACTGAGCTGCAAATTGTGACCAAAAACCAAGTAAAGTCTCGTCCCTATACCATCGCACCATTTATTCTAGGAAATCTAGATGCATCGCACCTCCCGTGTGCAGTAGGTGAGATGAATCCCTATTTCCCTGTGTTACAGGTGCGATGATCAGAAAAGGCTAATTTTGCCTCCAGATTTTGGTTTTTCTTCACTCTCTTTAGCTTTATTCGGTAGTTTTATTGTCTGTGATCAGTATACCATTATGGAAACTCCCTTCCTTTACATGATTTGGCCTCCATTGTACAAAGAATTGTGAATGTTTTTATGTATTGTGTGCCATTTACAGTTCTCTTTTACAAAGAAGTAGCTTAATCGAACTGTCTTCTTTGGATTTGGAAGTGTTGCAAGTGTCGTTTTTAGTCAAAGAAAAGAATCCTATTATTCTTGATGGTCGATTACATTGTTACTCTTGTATTTGATTTGAATTAGTATTTTTTCAAGTGTCGAAAGCAGTTTTCAATTCAAAATCGCAAAGTGTCGTCATTATCTTCCTTTCGTTTTTGAAGAGAAAATTGTTAGTATTGTCGCTTTGAAAAGATAATTTATATTTGTACTTAGCATTCTTTTTGTCATTCACACATTAAGAAGGTGGAAAACAAATACATGCATGTGCATTTGCATTTAGACTGCTTGTTGATTTTGATTTAGGACAGTGCATCTAGTGTGTGCTCTCTGCTCTATGTTGAAAGGATCTCATTTCTCTTTCTTTAGTAGCTAGGATTTTCATTGCAAAAAGAAGATTAAACGATTGTTTATCATCTTATATTGCATTTTAGGAATTGTATATCTACATCACGCGGTGAACCTGAAAGGAAAATTCCTTAAGAAAGATCAACTGTAAAATAAATTCAATGAACATAAAAATGCTTTGGAACCTAACGCACAACATTTAGAAGTCTAGGCTAGAGATGTATTCCGGCGTCGTAAAACCTGGTAACTATCGCTTTCATTGTAGGTTGGGTGATTCCTCCTCTTTGAGACAACAAGTGCCAGTACGGACTTGTGCTCCAATGTACCGTTGAGTATATATCGGGAGACCACAATAGGCTACATCCTTTATCCTTAGGAAGCCGTGTCTGCCGCCCTATCGATCACAATGCACCGAACATAGCATTCGGGAAGATTTACTGCCGTACCGTAAAAATTATTCTGCAGTTTTGTGATTGGTTTGGTAATCCCTCTGTCTAGATTTCCAGAGTAGTCTCTTTCATTCCTTGTCAGACTCCTTAAAGGAAAATTTCCATCTGAGAACTTGTCACTTCAGGCTCATTAAAAATCAAAGGCGACTAGAGTCATCTTTAGCTTTTTCTCGACTCTTAAAAATTGAAAAAGCAAGTTGTGTCAAAGCGTCTAAAATTTATTTTAATCGGAATAACATCATTGTTCCCTCGTTGTCTTAGGTGAGAAAAATGGAGTCCACCAACCAAGGATTTCCCCTTGGGGGAAATCCTAGTCCTTTCTCCTCTTGGGGAGATGTTGGTGCACCTCATATGGCCACATTGTCCCTCCCGAGACTGAAAATTGGTTTTCCAATATGGATCTTCTCGACCTCTGTCATTCAAACCACCGCGATTCCTGAGCAATCAAGTCAACAACTAGATGATACTAGAGTTACCCCCCAACCTTCTGCTTCTCTTGTTTCTCCCTCCCCTCCTTCCTCTTCTCTTGGTGAAGCTAGTAAAGCTAAAAACCAAGTAACTGAGCAGAAGAAGAAAGGGAAGGAGAAGGAGAAGAAGAAGAAGGAGCCAAAGGGAAAGAGTGGCAACCATGCATCATCTAGCGAAAATCCACACACTGCACCGTCCAAACCTAAATCTCCATGTGTCATTTGCAAAGGAGACCACTATCATCGAGATTGTCCTTGCATCCCTTGGATCTTAAGGGACTAGTCTCCTCGTTTGCACAATCCAGTGTCATCAACCTCTAATGATCATGTTGAGAACACACTATCAAATAGTGAAAATGAAGTCTCTGGACAGAAAGGAAAATGTAAATTTCCTTGTAAACTGTGTGAAGGCAATCATGTCATCCACCGTTGTCCCTTCCTGGACGAAGCTAAAAGATAACCGTCCTGCTTCACTGCTATGGCTCCCTCCTGGGTATAAGAAACTCTTGCCGAGTCCATCGCTAGTTGAAAATCCAACTAACACAACTTTTTGGTCGGTCGAAGCATCTATCATTGAAGATAAACCCTCTAAATCCACACTAGGTGAAAGTCAAAAGGTCGAGGCGGTGGTCGACCCGGTCTTGTCTTCGAAAGGTCCATCTTCAGATGATATAGTCACCGAAGAGAATGAGAACGACACCATTCAAATTCTTTTTGTAAACACAGAATCCAATGAACATGGGGGAAATCTACCCGTTCCTTTACCGCAGGAAGGAAGTTCGTCAGATTCATATCTAGACGTTTATTCGGTCATGGTCGGTACTATTATAGATGAAGGGGCTTCTATGAGTATCCTTTCCTCAACTGCTTGGAAAGCACTTGGTTCGCCATCGCTTCTGCCTGAAATGCGAAATCTGACAGGTTTCGACAAAGGAACCAGTCGACCATTAGGGATCCTTCCAATTTTGCCTATAACATTAAGAAGGAAAACCGTTTATCTAAATGTAATGGTAGTCCAAGGACCTTTAGATTATAATCTGCTCCTTGGGCACGACTATATTTATAGCATGGGAGCCATTGTCTCCTCAGTCTTTTGAGTAATGTGTTTTCTGCATGAAGGCAGAGTGGTCCAGCTCGTAGACCAGCTTTCATTCCCCGGCTCACACATAGCTAATAGTCAAATTCCATCCCTAACCGGTATTTTCATGCAAGGAATGTCTCATCAATCTCTAGTTTGTCCACCTAAAGAGTGCGAGAAATTTGGTGGCCATGACTGAAACCCAGGGGGCATGCACCCTGGTCTGCCTCAGCAGGAAAACCTTGGGTATAGGGTAAAGTTTCTGCAAAGGATATATGGCTAGTCTAACACACCCGTCCATATAGGAAAATGGGATTAGACTGAAATAAGATTCCCTCGTCAAAGTTATGTGAGTGGAGGCGACTGCACCATTCACCTTTGTCTATTTCGGTAGACATCGCCAAGGAAGTGTTTTGTCTGCAAATGCGGATGGAGCAATCTTGCAAATGCGAGAACTTTCATATGGTAACCTGAAAACTCTACTTCACTATACCTGGGGTCATGCAAACCTTTTGTATGCAAGTGAAAAGTGACCAGCGTAACGCTAACTCCATAGTTTTGCTGACTTCAACTGCTTAAGTTAGGTGAGTGGTCGAATCGACCATTCACCTTTGCAGGGGCCAAATGGTGCCGGAAAAGTAAAGGAAAAAATTTTCTACCTGACCGTAGTAGTTAACTAACCCCTAGGACAGTAGTTGGTCACTCCTAGCTTGCATGCAAGAGGTAGCGGAGCAAAGTTTCGAATGGTGCAAGCTCCTTAAAAATTGAACCTATCGATGAGACATCCTTATTATATGACTGGCACAAGCAGTTTTTATGCAAAGTTCAAGCTCGTTAAAAATTAAACCTAAGAAATGAGCAAATGTTCCCCCAAAGTTTAAGCTCATTAAAAAATGAACCAATCTTCGGTAAATAACCATTGTGAATGCATTATCATCAGCTCTTGAGCCTTGATCGTGTTCTTACCATCACCTCCACTCTGTTTTAGCCGATCATACGCCTCCATTTGATTGTTTACCCTTTTGAGTAACAGCTGCGATGAGTGATTCTATTAGCCATCCTTGTGACACTGTCGTGATTTGAAAATTCCAAACCTTACCTGGAATCAATTGCTAGCCAAAAATATCACTCGCTCCTCAAAAAGCAAGTCTCCTTTAATCTCTTTTCATCTGACTCATAAAATATGAAAAGATTGCCGAGCAATTGGCCTCTCCAGCTTGCTAAAGCTATCGGAAGTGCTATCCCTCCTCTAGATTTTAATCTTTTTGGACCTGAGGGATTATTACACAAAAATATCGAGCGCTTGTCTTTTTCGGCTCGTTAAAACTATCGAAAATTCATCCCTTTCGTATTATTTTATACT
>APFE031441052.1:158153-171593 GCA_000404065.3 Pinus taeda
ACTCGACTCCAATTCTCTAAAAGATGCACCTAAGATGATTGATAAATTTCTCTTTTCATTGAATGTTCTAATTAAGAGAGTTGAGAGAATGCAATCTTTTCAATAAAAACAACTTTCTCAAAAGACAATCAAAGAAACAATTCTCTTTATCTTTCAAAGCGCACAAAACATGACCACTCTTTACTTCACGAAAAAAAATTCCTTTCTCTTTCAAAAACGTCAAATGCTACTCTAAAGCAAACTTTGCAAAGGAGATCGTTGATATTTTCTATTTAATAAAGCATGTAAAACTGATCTAATCAAAAGCAATTTTAAGATCTATGAAAATCTATGAAAAACTCACTCAAAAAGCAAATCAAAGGAAATTTACCTAAATTTACCTAACAAGTAAATCTAAGAAGCAAAAGCCTACTAAGATGATTCCGGGATGTTTTACTTGGCAACAATCAATCCAAGGACTAATTTATGCAGAATCACAAACTAATCAAAACAAAAAATCAAACTCTTTTTGTTCTTTTTTTAAAATGAAATTCACAACTTAAATCAACAAGCTATTTTGAAATTTCACAAAGAGACAACTCAAAGGTAGGTTGCTCACGCGGGTAGACTTTACGACTGGTCCGACTCCTAAGAAGACTGACAAAACCAGAGATATCTAAGGCTTTGCGACTTCTAAACCCAAAGTCACTACAGGACCAATATAAAAACCAAAACCTAAGGCTAAAATCTCAAGGAATTTCACTAAAACTTTCGACACTAATGGAAAAAGTATAGGTGAAGATTTTTGACAGTCAACCAGTGGATCTGGGCAGTAAAGACTAAGAAAAACAAAATTCAAAAGGAAAAAGTGATAAAAAAGGAAATTTTCTTAATTTTAACAGGGTACGCAGGTAGCCTGTTTAACCAGGTGCGTGCACGCTCTGTGTACACAGATACAGTGCGTACAAGTACGCACTGTGTCTAACTCAGAGGGTGCGTACTATTGTAAAACAAAGAAAACCTAAGTTCTAATTCGACCCTAAGCTAAGCCACCCAAAAACACAGTAAAGCAACCAAAAAGCAAAAGAAACAAGACTCTTTTCAGATCAAAGTAATGCTCAAAGGAAAAATCAATCACATCAATGGATTCCCCAGTGGAGTCGCCAATTTGTCATGCGGAAAGAGTTATTTTTGCGGACAAACTTAACCTCCCTAGGAGTCTAAGACTCTCTAGTGACAAACAAGACAAACAAGAGCAATCCTTCTCTAAACATACATTATTCTATGAGAAACCAAGTGTTGTTCGATCCTACCTCAAATCCAACGCTTGTTGTAGCAGTCCACCCTTGCTGATCCAGATGAGCTCCTCCTTTACTTTAAGACCTGCATACACTAACAGTCAAACGATTACATAACACCTGAATATTTCATAAAACAAAGCATATTCATCATATAGACCAAGGAGTACATGAAATAATTCATTAACAACAAATCATTGAGAAGAATGGACTTATTTGTATAAGGAAACAAAAAAGGAACCATTACAACCTGAGCCTTGGTGTTGTGCAAGCTCCTCCCAGGGTCCAACAAGAGATTTCCTCTACTTTGACAAGCTCACCCACTTCCAATATATGGCAACAAGAAGAAATTAAGAATCCTCACAAGTTTACAATGGAAGTCCTAATTCTAGCAGCATCTACCCTTTGGAATGTTCAGCTTTCAACCTCCCTCCTCTGGCCCAAGGCCTGTATTTATAGTATTCTAGAGGAAGTTATTCAGTTCCAACATCAATGGGATACTCCCTCTTTTGGATGGGGTAGCTCCTCTCTTGATGGGATAAGTTCCTCTATCATAGGGATGCATGAACCATCTGGAGGCGCTCAATACACGTCAAACACTCTTCTAGAAGGCTCTAGAAGTGACCACAAGTAACTTTTTAAAGATGAAACTCGCGCCTTTTGACCTTTACAGGGGTACGCACCCAACCTTTGGCTTACAGAGCGTACAAGTACGCAGGTACATTGTGTTTGGAGTGCGTACACGCAGGCAAGGTAGAGAGAACCTGCGTACCCAGAGATAAACATGTTTTTAAGTGAATTTCTCTCTTTTGAAGTTTTGACATGAAGAGCAGAGGTATGGGGCTTGACAAGGAGGACAATATGGCTATTGATGGGGCCATATTAATTGCAGATAGTCATGGTGACAAATTTCAGTGTAACACTTCTTTTCCCTTAATTTTCTTATTATGACTGATGAATGCATCGAGCTCTCCTTCTTCATGCTTTCGTATCCTACCTCTAGAAACCATCCTTGATTATTCTTGAGTGAGTTTTCCAATGATCTCATCAAATGATGGGAAAACATTGTTATTGCTTATGATTTTTTCCCAAATCAAAAGGAAGCCTCTAAGGGTCTCAATCATAATTCCTTTTCATGCATGGTTTCCGCAACTCTCTACAATTGATCTCTAAGATGACATATCCTCATAATGTAGGATTTCACAAACTCTCCTTTATCCATCTTCATATCTTTGAGTTGATCTTTCAAGGAGATGATTTCATTCAATTTGTTGACTGCATACATGCCACCTAGATTATTATACATATCCATAGACTTCTTCAAATGTCCAACATATGCAAGTAAATGATATTGTAAACAATCAACTATAATTTTATTTTCTTTTAACTTACATTTTTTGTACCTTTTCTTGGCAACAACATCCATGGAGGCTTAGGTACTTGTCCTTGTATGTATTCCCAAGCATCACTGTTTTTAGCTATGATTTCCAACCTGATCTTCCAAGTAGAAAAGTTAGGTGAGTCACATAGCTTTTCATTTTCCTCAAATAAAGAGGAAAACATCCTGACTTGATTAGATAAGCTCCTTCAAATTTTCCAATGATGATTGCTTCAACTCTTATCTCCTTTGAGGTTGTCCTTCACCTTGGCTCTAATACCATGTTAATTTTTATACTACTCTATGTTGTTTCAATTACTTTAGCCCAATTCAATTGTTCTATTAACAATATTTCAATAGCAATTAATACTTTTCATCAATCAATAGTAATTGAATATAGAAAAGTAATGCAATGAAAAATAAGATACAATCAACACATTAACAAGAGACACCTGATTTGGTCAAAGAATAGGGAAAAATCCCATAAGGGGGAAAACCATTTTGAAATTCTTCTTCTATTAGATTGTCATAAAATGTTCAGTAGAGAGTAAAATGATCCCATACAAAAAATATCCAACAATATCAGAAATATGATCTGAGTAACAATACTGATCAGAGTTAGCTTTCCCAATCTAAGGTCAACTATAGTCAGTTGTCAAATTAAAATCCTAGATCTCAACCACATGGAGGAAGATTTATGCATGCGATTGAGATGCTCCAACCACACGGATGAGCCTGCGTGCCTGTGGTTATAACAAGAAAATTCTTATTTCAACCTTGCGGCTAGAAACCAAAAACCCTAATCACATGTGCGAGCTTCAAGCCCTGTAATTTTGGACTTGTACGAACTAAACTCTGCGAACCAAACTTCATACCTCTATGAAGCAATCTAATGAAGAGAGAAGAAGATGAAGATACTTGATGATGATTTCCAAATTAGATTGAGGTCACTTGTATTTATAGGCTTCCAAGGGTTTCTGATTTCTTGTCAGGGTTGACTTGCATTTTTTTGTGCACATCTTGAATTCAATTCAAAAATAAGCTTTCCCTTGTCAAAATTAAGTGCTTCAAGAGTCAAAATTGGTCCTCTCAAAAAGAGGAATCTAGTATCATGATTGGAATTTGTCACCGAGTTGTCGAATTAACACCTAGATGGGTATTATAGGAGATTCATCAAAGGGTTCTCTAGAATAGCATATCCAATTACTTCTTTGCAGAAAAAAAAAAGGTGTAAAATTGGAGTGGACACCTGTGTGTGAAGCATATTTTCAGCATTTGAAAGCATTATTGATGAGAGCTCCAGTATTGAAAATTGGGAATCCAAATGCAAATTTTTTGGTGTGCACAAATGCATACAAAGAAGGATTGGGTGGACTGCTCATGTAAAATGGGAAAGTGATTTTCTACAGGTCCACAAAATTAAAAGAGCATGAGAAGAATTATGATGCCCACAATATGGAGCTTTTAGTTATTATTCACACACTTAAAATGTGGAGGAAATATCTCATGGGTAGGAGATTTTAATTACAGACCAATCATTATGGGCTTCGACATTTATTTGAATAGATGAATTTAAATGCCAGGCAAATCAAGTGGCTGGAATTGCTGGAAAAATACAATTCAAAAATTAAATATTCTAAAGGAAATGATAATTGAGTGGTTGATGCACTCAACTTGAGAGTGCATGTTATGCATGCCAAAACAATTACCAGTTATGAAATAGATTTAATGGGAATAATTCTACATGCTGGTAATTTAGACCAACAAGATATGCAAATTAAAAATAATTTTCAGCAAGGTATAATGCAACAAAATTACCAGGATTATGAAATGGGTCCACGGAATATGCTTTTATATAAAAATAAATTTATGTGTTGAATGTAACAACAATAAAAGAAATAATTTTACAATTAATGTATAGGGTGCTATATGTTGATCACCATGGGATACCATAAAACTTTGACAACATTCAAGAAGTAATTTTATTAGCCATGATTAAAAAGGGAAGTGGCTAATTATATAGCCATGTGTATGGAATGCCAATGGGTGAAAGCCACACATAAACACCCAGCTGGTTTGGTCCAGCCAATTCCCATTCCTGAATGGAAATGGGAGATGGTATCAATTGATTTTATTACTAGTTTTCCAAGAGCCATGAAAAGGCATGATTCTGTAATGGTGGTTTTGCACGAACTTACAAATTATATTCATTTTATTCTGGTAAAATCAATGCGTAAAGCAACAAATATTGCATATATTTATCTGTGGGAAATTTCTAGGCTTCACTGATTATCTAAGGCAATAATTTCATATAGAGATCCAAAATTCACATCTAATTTTTGGATCTAGTTATTTAAAGCGTTTGGTACTAATTTAAATTTCAATACAACATATCATCGCAGGTTAGATGGAAAAAATAAGTGAGTTAATCAAATAATTGAAGATATGTTATGAATGTATGTGATGGATAAACCATCCAATTGGGATACCGCCATTTGGTGGAATCTGCATAGAATAACGAGTACCAAGCATCATAAAAATGAGTCTGTTTGACACTTTGTAGAGTAGAAAATGTAATACTCATGTGAGTTGGAGTAACCCAGTGGATAGAATTATGGTGGACCCTTAATTACTCAAAAACATAGAAGAGTAGATGGTTAAAATCAAATTGAATTTGAAGGCTGCCCGAGATAGACAAAAAATTATACTGACAAGAACATGACTAACTGGGAATTCAAAGTCAGGGAACATGTTTCTTGAAAGTAAAAGAAAAGAAGATCTTTTTGAAATTGGGAAGTTGTGCCAATTTGGAAGCTATATATTGTGGGACATTTGATATACTGAAGAGGAATGGCCCTGTTGCATATAGGCTTGCATTTCCCGCATCTTTGCATATTCATGATGTTTTTCATGTTTCACTACTTAAGAAACATGTCCCTGGCACTAATAATGTTATTGATTAGAAAATGATTCAGATAAAACCTGAGGGAGTCTTCCAGGTTTAATCAGTGCAGATCTTGCACAACAAGGTCAAGGTGCTCTAGAATCGATCCATAGGCATGGTAAAGGTACAATGGGTTGGGATTAGTCTTGAGGATGTGGCCTAGGAACAAGAAGAAGTCATGAGGGCAGAATACCCTCACCTTTTTTATTGATATATTGTATATGTTTGTAGATTTGTATATACGTTGTGCTGAGGACAATGCATAAAATAAGGGGGGAGGAATGTTATATCCCTACTTGTTTTGACAATGTAAATATATGTATTTTTGGCATTAGGTTGTTGATATGGATATTTTATTATGTGGCCTACGTGCCCATGTAGTTATTTTTAGTCATGTTTTGGGGACATTGCGCTTGAAATGGTAAATTTGTACATATCATGATATTAATCAAATAAATTTGGTTTCAGAGCCTACTCCATGAAAATATTGTGGAGGATGAAACTCCATGGAAAAAGGCAATGGTTGGGTATTTTATGTGAAAAGTGCACTTGGGGCCCATGTTGGTTCTAGAGGGTGCCACATGGCAAGTTGGGGCCATGCATATATAAATACGTGTGATTTTTGTTTGATATCATTCCACCAGTTAATCATTTAGTTGGTTACTGATTAGTCATTAAGACCTGGGTTGAACTCTAACTTTGTTTGTGTGTTTATTCAGTTAACCATACCATTGGAATGCATCTTGTTTATGATGTGAATCCCTATGATGAACTTGAGGAGCCTGGTTCTCCGAGGGTTTGATGACCCTGTTTATGGTTGGGTGGCCATGGAGTTCTAGTTGGGTAACTTGGTTCGAAGATAGTTAGTGAGTCCTAGTGGGGCTCTAGCAACAACTGTGGACAACAAAAAAGCTTCTGAAAATGTGGGATGAGACTATTTTGGATGGCTTTAAGTTTCCCTCGATGGTGGGAACCATCGAGAGACTCGGGCTATACCACATAGGTGGTGGTTACGGGGACATGAGACTAAGGTTGTTGGGATGGATGCCTCAACCATGGGTTGATTTTGGTTTTACGATTGTTTCCTATGAATTTTTGTCCCATCTTGGGGGTGACCGGTGGTTGGACTTATGAAACGCCAAGTCTATGGTTGGGAAGAATGTGTAGAGCTTGCAGCTAGCCAATTTAATTACCATATAATTTTCTAAACTCTTAAGAATGGTTGTAAATTTATGTGCTATGTTTATTTACTATTTTTAATATTAAACCCTAGTTTATGGGTTTAGGATCAATGGCTTTTGATGTAAACATATTTATTATACTTATTATACCTTTACAATTTGTATGTGAAATATATTTCATTTGAGCATGTAATGTTTCATTCATATTTACTATATCAGATAGGCCCAGGATAAAAATTACACTTAAACCAAATGTGTACACTTCAAAAATTTAATTTAATTTCAATTATGTAGTGTTAGATATAAGTGGTGCTGCCTAGCTAGGGACTAGGGACACACATAATATAACCCAATTATTCCACGCTTGAACCCCAAAGGCACACTTGGAAGGCTTTTAATATAGTTGTTTCTCCTCAAATAGTTTTAGGACCTTGTGAACATGTTGTGCATACTCTTCCTAATATTTGTGGCATATTAGTATGCTATAAAAAATTACTAACAAATTTTTTCTAAGGAGGGATTCAAAAATGGAACTCATCAACCTTTGAAATGTTGAAGGTGCATTAGTATGCCCAAATGGAATCAACAAAAAATCATGATGACCTTCATGTATTCTAAAGGTTGTTTTGGAAATTTATTCTTACCTCATTTTTATTTTCCAATATCCTAAACAAAGACCCAACTTAGTAAAGAAAATTGCTTTTAAAATTCGTCTTATAATTCATCAATGGTAGGAATAGGAAAATTTATCTATGATGGTCATTTTTTCAGCTCTCTATAATCTAGACACATATGCCATGAACCATATTTTTTTGTAACCATCACCATTGGTAGACAAAAAACACTTTGGCTAGGTTGAATGATGCCTTCCTCTAACATTTATTGAATCACGCATTCAATCTTGCACTTTTGAGTATATGGATAATTGTAAGGCCTAATGTTAGGTGGTACACTTCTATGTTGCAAATGAATAGCATGGTCATGATCTTCAGGAAGTGGAAGTCCCTTAGTCATCTCTTCAAATACCTTGGAATGATTGTTTATAACTTTTTGGAGATCCAATAGTGCAAAGGATATATATGTTTGAAGATGTACTAAGCACAATTGTCAAGTTACACCATAGTGTCCCTTTCTAAGTAATTTTATCATGATTTTGGAGCTGATCACTTTAATATGTTTCCCTTGGATCCTTCTAAGCTAAATTTCCTTTCCTTCTGAGGAAAATCTCATCAAAATATCCAAAAAATTAATGGCCACTTTTTCCAATGACTATAAGCACTGGACCCATAATACAACATAATCACCACCCATTTGGATTGCAATCATGGAGATATCTAATAAATAATTCCCCATATTCAACTTAATACTATGGCACTTCCATAAAATATTTATGGTACCTTGGTCTATAATCATTACTTGTAATTTTGGTGTTCGAAATACAAAGCAACTGAGAAATTTTTCTTGTTTTCAATTGATGAAGTTATGAGTACTACCTGAATCAATCAACATTGTTCTTCTGTGTCTTTTTTACATATCCTTATACTTGTAGGGTTTTTGGAGTATTGATGCCATCCAATGTATGACAAGATATTGTTGTAGTAGTCTCTTCTAGTTCTAGATTTTGTGACAGTTCTAGTTCTTGATATTTGTCCTCTACACAATCTCTGTAATGATAACTTCTTACCACATTTATAGACATTACTATACTTAATTCCATAATTGAAACATAGTCCCTTCAATTTTCTTTCATCTATTTGTTGAGGTGACAACCTTATGGTTGAGTGAGTTTAGGAGAGGGTGAATGATGTTCTCTATAGTTGTTAGCGACCAATTTTCTAGTAGCCATATTTTTACTTTCAATTTTCCTTTCTAGACTAAAATCATGCTCTAGGGATTTAGTTTCAAAGAGGCATACCTCATGTTGGATGATTTCCTTTAAAGTTACCATAAAGAGGTTTAATAAGTAACACTCAAATTTTATTTATCTTGAGATTCAACTTTTGGAATTTTTAAATATGCTCTGTAATTGGGCCTATTTGCTAAATATTTAACAATTGTCTAAAGAATGTATTTTTGTTAATATCTCGCTATGTGCGATCAATTCCTCCATAAAAATGGACTAATATACAATATAATAGTTTTTACTTTCACAAATCCATTGGTACTATACAAATTGAACTTGTTCTAAATATGATGATGCAATACTTACCTTTACAATAAGGTTTACACTTGGTGTAGATAAAAGTACTACTCCATTTGGAATATTCATGCTATATGATCTTTACCATCAAACATCCTCATATATATCTTCAAAATGAGGTAGTTTATTGGTACCAAGTTGAACCTTTGATGTTTTTGATCATGGAGTGATGAGTGATTATGATTCTATAATTCAATATTTTTTCTCTCCAATTGTGATAAAATACTCACGATATGTGATTGAATCCCAACACCATTGTTATCATTTTTTTGTGATTTCCTTGGATTTCCATATCCTCTTTAGAAACATATTTGAGATATTTTTCCATGGAATTCATGGATTTTTGTATTTATTCCTTATTCTCATCCATATTTTTTTCATCTTATTTTCCATTTCATTCATCTTCAATAGAGTGGGAACAATATTGTAACTTAGTTATCAAACTAGTAATGAGGATAACCATCACACGTTGTTATCTATGAATGCATTGAATCATCACCATTAGTCAAGGAAAACCATGCCACCTGTAATTATCCATTGGTGGTCCGTAAGGGGGCAGGCTTTCATTCCTTCCAAATGTCTCTGGGTATTTGGTAGTTAAACTATTTCCTTACGTCTAAGGAAGATGAGCTCTTAGCCAAGTAGAAGCATTTTTTAGGGCATACTCCAGTCCAAATGCATTTAATTCACCTTATTTTCCATTTCATCCATCTTATTTTCCATTTTCTTCTTAAGGAATTCCTAAGAACATGACAAATCCACTTGTTTCAACATAGTACAATCCATTTGATCAACTTGGTCCTTTAATTGGGAGAACCTTCTTGATTCTTCACTTTCTTTGAATGCCATGTTTGATATTATATGAGAATTATTATTTACTGTAGAACCATTTTTCATATGAGAAAATAATAATAATACTACTCTTTATCATATTTTTCAGTCACCGAAAAATGGACATTCCAATCAAAAGTTATGTACCTTTAAAACCTTTATTTGGAGAATATGTGACAAATCCACTTGTTTCAGCATAGTACAATCCATTTGATCAACTTGGTCCTTTAATTGTGAGAACCTTCATTTTGATTCTTCACTTTCTTTGAGGATTATTATTTACTATAGAACCATTTTTCATATGAGAAAATAATAATAATACTACTCTTTATCATATTTTTCAGTCACCCAAAAATGGACATTCCAATCAAAATTTATGTAGAGAGAGAGAGAGAGAGAGAGAGAGAGAGAGAGAGAGAGAGAGAGAGAATATAGGCTTAGTGGTTGAATATGAAGTGATCCTTGATCATGTCTATAGAATTGAACCCATGAGCTCTTAATACCAAAGATGATTTAACGACGGGGACTTGACCAATTGAGCTAACCCTTGGGGCTCTAGTGGAATATATTGATATGATAAAGCATGATGATATTGAAAATTATTATATCCATTTGGTCTATGAAAATTATGAAGATATTTTTAATCTAGAAAATTGCATGGAAGATCAAAGCAGGAAGCATGTTGGGCCCCATGCCCATTCATTATTATTCTCTTTGTAATTTCAAGACAAATATAATTTTTGAGTGGTCCCCTTATGGCATATCATGGATGAGATAAAAAGTTCTTGTCCCCACTTTCTGACTCAAATTTGTTGAGAGTCTTACATACCTTGTCATAAAAGTGTGGCCTACAAGCCAATTTTATCATGATTCTTGAAGAGGTATATGTTGATTTCCCATCACCAATTATCTATTCTGATTATTTTTTTTCCTCAATCCTTCATTCAAGACATTCAAAACTAAGGACAATTATTGAGAGTTTGGTCTTGGGAGAGTTTAAAGTTGAGATTTAATAACATCCCTTTGATGTCATGCATTTGGTATTCATAAAGTCTAACTTATCTTAATAGGAAGTCTTATGATCTTCTCCTTCTATTTTAATCTCTATTTATTTATTTATTTATGAGTCAACTTAATTATTTTAAATGCATTTTCTTGTAGTTAATATTTTGTTTCACTTAGTTATTAGATTATAAAAAAACAAATATATTACCAAAAGTGAATGGTCTCAACAAGAGTTTTTTCTAGTAGTAGAACCATCAATATAGCTCTACCTGATATGCATATCCCTATAATCTCTTCATTATATGAATAAAACAATCTACTTTTGAAAACTTATATGTCAAGTTCTGTCATGATTCTTTAATTTTTTGCTTCTTTGACCGCAAAAAATTATAGTCAAAGTAGTCAAGAAGTGATTTTATATTAAGAGTCAAAGAAGTTATAGAAGCTAATGTACAAAGGAAATCCAAACTCAAGGATTCTTATGAACGTAAGAATTTTCATGTGTTATGTTTTTTAGTCATTGATAAAACTGTTGTGCACATAATATTGCTATGAATTACCTTGAAGTCTTTTTCTTACCTGGTTGTAAATTAAATATGAATAGATAATCATTCTGTTGTTATTTTATTTATTATTTCTACTAGGTAGCTCTATTTCTTTAGTTAATCTTGTCTACAAATTATCTTGATCCTGAAAAGCTTATCTAGAAAAACATATAAATTTTAAAGAGGATGATAACTAGTTAGTATAGGAAGTCTACCCAAAACTCCCAATTTAAACTACTTGTTGGCTTAAGTGCCAAAAACATCCCCAAGCTAATCTCAGAACTACCCCTTGTCTTGATATTATATTATGCGATAAATATTTTTTAGTATTTATCCAACATTCCCATGCATTCAAGGTTTTCCCAATCTCTTATTGAGTTTTGCAGTAAAGGTAAATTATCATACATGCATCATAAGGGGAATTCATAATGATATTAAGGGGATTAATAGGAAAATTTGGAATATGAGGTCCATAGTTTGAAAACCATTTGAAATAACCAATATCTCCTAGTGTTAAATGTGTTGGAGGAGCAACATATGATATAATTTCTAGATGTTTTTTATTGCTACTTTCAACATCACACATAACTATATTCATATTTCTCTCTTTTTTAATATGCTTCATATATAGAGAAACTAATTTCTTTTCTACCTCTTTCATTTCATTTATTATTCTATTCAATCTCTTAATTTATCCTTGTAACAATACTCTAACCTTTTGTTCATTAGAAGAACTAAAAGGAATTGACTCCAGTCTATCCAAAAATGGGGATTTATACTCCAAGATATTCCCCTTACCTCTTTCTTTAGAATAGTTAGGTTTATTAGTAATTAAGGTTTTTGTTGGACCATAGATATAAGACTTAAAAACTAAACTAGGAAAATTTTCAAGAGAATCATGTACAACGGAAAAAATATGTTCCATTATTTTTTTAAACCAAACAATCTTTGACATAATCTTCCTATTTATCTTAATGTTCAAATAGTGATGTCAATTTATCTAAGGTTTGTTGTAATGATATCACTTTAACATATTGATATCATATTAATCTTACTAATCTCGTTCTCCCTTTCTCTTACTCATTTGAGGAATTATTTCAATGGACTAGCACTCAATCTCCTGGTTTAGATCTAACAATTATCTAACCCAAGGAATCCACCCCCTCTTTTTTTAATTAAGGTGGAAACCTCAAATTTCAACAAAAATTTGAAGGCACAAACCTCAAACTTGTATCCCTTTAGTACCTGGGCTTAAATAAAATCCTTCATGTGATCGTGGTTAGAACCAAGGGCCTAAATCAATAAGGAACTAAGGTCTGGCACCCCTACAGGGAGGTCATTTTCCATTATAAACAAAATTCTTGAAAATCTAGGGCTCTTTTGATTTGGGGGTTGTGAGATGTTTTAAAGGCTAGATATGACTCCTAGCCAAATTTACCTTCTTTATGCACTTGGTATTCGAGATACAGGGAATCCAAATTTTCCCAGAGTTTTATCCCTTCAACAAGAGTAGATGACCATATATCATTTCATGTTACAAAACAAGGTCCATGTCAGATAAAGTTTTAAGCTAAAGTGAATTGTGGATATGGTGACTAGATATCCAAAGACCACTTGGGGTTTCAAAATTAGTGAATGGGTGGATCGGCTAGGGTTAGGTCACTCTGCAAAGTGTCATATGTGGGTCCCACTTTAGATATCCACTCAAAAAATGCAAATCCACCCAATCGTTGATCTGGTTGGGTCTGTTAGCGCTTGAGATTTCACCTCAGGCTGAGAAAGGAAAACCTTCAAGGCAACATCAAACCATTTCACCTCGTAGCTAGCCCTACGGGGTATGAGAAGGCTCTCTCCGGTCAATCTCGTTAAATTTTCAATGGGAAGAGATGACCAATCAAGGTAACACAGATATTATGCTATTAAACTGATTTGAAAGTTGATTTGGGGGTTTTTTGGGGTTTTTTGGTGGCAAGTTGAGGATCTGCAATTTAGGGTGCGGGGATTGAGCTCAGTTTTTGCAGGTGGGTCTTTGGGGCAAGGTAGGAGTTTGTGCTTATGCTTTTAGCTGAGATGGATGAT